>WAAD01012217.1:1697-21173 GCA_013389945.1 Fregata magnificens | reverse complement strand
TGTTCATGGGAATGTGTCCAGGAGAGTGAATAAGACTAATTACACATGCAACTACCCTTGCAATGCTAAGGGAAGGGTTTTCTCCTGTACCCCTACCTGCAGGATGGCCAGAGACCTTTGGAATATAGTGTGTGGACTACTGTAATTTGTAGTCATGAGCCAAGGTACTCTGGTGATTCACATTCTCTCATTCAAGCACTTAAAGAGACCCAAGCTAACAATGGAGACACTTACATTCATAGGAGTACCACTCAGTTAACAGACCAGTGTAAAAGCTTATTCTTTTATTTTCAGGACCCATAGGCCAAGAATCAAATTTGACAATGACTGTATTTGAAGTCTCTGAAAAAGACAGACATTACAAACACCAAACAGCGTGAAAACAGAATGACAACAGTGTGGCTAGTAGGAGAAAGGCAAGAAAAGATGGTGGAAGAAAGTAATAAGCAGTATTTGAAGTGTTGTAATAGATAACTATGTTCTGTATAATAAGAACCAAAGAAAAATGAAGTAGTATAATGATAAGAAGAAAGCAGAACTTTAAGAACACTAATGTNACAGGAAAGACATGGACTTGTTGGAGCAGGTCCAGATGCGGGCCACAAAAATGATCAGACAGATGGAACACGTTTNTCTCAGAACTGATTGCAATTGCAGGCTCAGAATGAGCAGATAAACTTTTCATCTGCAAGAGGATGTAACTGCAAGAAGTACTTTGAAAGGACAAGAACTTTTTCTTTACCTGAAAAATTTTAAACCCTTATTATCTGTAGCATTGTATGGCTGTCAGCACCTACAATAAAAAATCATGAATACCCTATTACACAGTGCAATATTTAAAATATTGCAATTAATACAAGTCTTCATTATTGGGTGGCTATTCACCATCACTACAGCATTGCAGACTTCTGTGGATTTTCTTATGAAAAGTCACTCACCAAATTAGTACAAAATAATTTCATTTTATTTATAAATCTGAGGAGCAATCAACAGCACAGACTCACTAGCTTGACTTGGAGAAATATCAGTGGGTCCTGAATTACTGGTTTAAATAATATAGAAAAAATTCTATGCATTCATGGTTATTTAAGTAATTTGACTTAAAAGGAAAATATGATTAAAAAGACTTGATCAGATACTATGTTAAGACTGATTTTTTTAATAACAAAAAATTATTCTTATTAAGCTCTTTGCAGGCTGTTTGTTACTCATGAAGTCTGTCCTTTAGATTTTTTTAGTTAGGTGCCAATAAAAAGCTGATTAAGAGACTCTACTAGAGAGCCCTCACCATTCTTTAGGAAGAATAATTAATCCTGTGACTATCATTCCTAAGTCGCATACATTTGGAGGTCTTCAGAGTTTAAGAAGATGTTTTTGACAGAACGTGGGAGTGAAACCCTAATATGTAAAGCACTATACTAGTAACGGAAGGGGATCCTTCCTTAGTCTGAAAGAGAATGTTTTTGCTACGTGTGGATTGACTGGCATTTTTAACAGTGAAAAGGAAAGAAGTGGTACAGCCAAAAGGCTCTCTTTTTTAGTTATGCCCAGGCAACATGTTCATTTTCTAAGATTTTCTCGTTTAATTGGCATCCTCTTCTAAATCAGGATCTCTAATCAGATGTACCAGGACCCCTACTTTCTAAGATAAATTTTGCTAATGGTAGGTTTTTAAGGGCTGAATTAAGAATAAGATCTTAGTGATTTTTTTTTTCCCTAGTACATTGCCCAACAAAGAAACCACTAAGCTCATCAGTGTGCTGAACAGTAAACTGGTTACTTATCTTTGGGGAATCCATTGCTCATCTGTAGGAGTACCTGGGGAGTCACTAGAATGGACATAGTTAATGGTTCGGCATAAGGAGTGAAAATAACTCTGTAGATTTCCATATGTTTGTTCATTTTTATTATCAATGTTGTGATTTTTGACTGGCACGAGCATGAAGAGAAAGCAAAGACTCGCTACTATATGCAATATTGTATTAAACTGAAGATGTTAGAGCATGAAGACCCAGATTACTTATATTCTTTCTACCTTGTAAGTTGTCTTGCAATGTCCACCTTATGTACAGAACGCTGCCCAAGTTTCAGTCCTACATTTTCTTGTTCAACCAGTTAAGCATTTGAAGCTAGTTTGTGTTGTTAAACTGGATGAGGAGTATGCCCACTCATTTAAGTATATGCTGAGTATATACCGTCTGAATGGGAAACACAGTGGCTGAGATGTTGGGAAGCTCTTCATACTCATCTTTCAGTTACTAATTTCTGTAGTTTAACTGACACAGGAATGCTCTGTCCAGTAATAGAATAAAGGAGGAGAGTAAGTTTGAAATCAGCTCCAGCCTCAGCTAAAGCTTGCCTGTGAACAGACTGGTAAAGCTTGAAACTCCCTGGGCTAAAATTCAAGCTGCAAGTCATTCTTCTATGATTCATTTGAAACTCCATGAAGATGAAGGACAGGATTCTTTAAGTCCTACCACCTAGCCACATGCTCTTTGTTTTTTGAAGGTCCAGAGAAATAAGCCATCTGAAAATGAATTTTCTTGCTTGTTTCCAAAGCCCAGTGAAATGAATTAAATATCAGTTGCTAGGTTGTATATGTTGTGGGATCAAAACTGGCACCTGGAGTACTGCGTCCAGCTCTGGAGCCCTCAGCACAGGAAAGACATGGACTTGTTGGAGCAGGTCCAGATGCGGGCCACAAAAATGATCAGACAGATGGAACACGTTTCCTATGAAGAAAAGCTGAGAGAGTTGGGATTATTCAACCTGCAGAAAAGAAGGCTCTGGGGAGACCTTACTGCAGCCTTTCAGTACTTAAAGGGGGCTTATAAGAAAGATGGGGACAAACTTTTTAGTAGGACCTGTTGTGATAGGACAAGGGGTAGTGGTTTTAGACTAAAAGAGGGTAGATTTAGACTAGATATAAGGAAGAAATTGTTTACAATGAGGGTGGTGAAACACTGGAACAGGTTGCCCGGAGAGGTGGTAGATGCCCCATGCCTGGAAACATTGAAGGTCAGGTTGGAGGGGCTCTGAGCAACTTGATCTAGTTGAAGATATCCCTGCTTATTGCAGGGGGATTGGACTAGATCACCTTTAAAGGTCCCTTCCAACCCAAACTATTCTATGATTCTATGACACTTAACTGTTGGGTTTTTTTAATGTAATAAGGTGGTGGAAGGCAGAGAGATTAAGCATGCTGAAAATGGGTTTTTAAAAATCTTCCTGCCTGGTTTACAGAGGACTTGCTCTATATAAAGGTCCTAGAACAACAGATGTATTTCTAATTGCATTCTTAAAATGAAGTGCTTTTATTCAGAGTCTGCAGCACAGGAAATATCCTTCAGCAAAGGGCACCAGCTGCAAAACAATAAGATGAGCTTTAAACATTTATCTAGTTACTGGCAGGTTTTTTGCCCCCTTAGACCTTATAAAGTTTGTATTTATTCATGCAAAATGTAAAAGAGGAATTCTAGCTGGTTTAAGTCCTATGATAAAGTAAACTAAGCTATTTTGACCATTCATATAGTAAGTGGCCTGAAATTAAAGACTGTGGATACCTGCAGTACAAGCTGATGTGATTTTTTTAGTAGGGCTTGTTGAGATAGGACAGGGGGTAATGATTTTAAACTAAAAGAGAGTAGATTTAGACTAGATATAAGGAAGAAATTGTTTACGATGAGGGTGTTGAAACACTGGAACAGGTTGCCCAGAGAGGTGGTAGATGCCCCATGCCTAGATGGGGCTCTGAGCAACCAGATGTAGTTGAAGATGTCCCTGCTCATTGCAGGAGGATTGGACTAGATGACCTTTAAAGGTCCCTTCCAATCCAAACTACTCTCTGACTCTATGATTTAAATGAGCAGTGTATTCCCAGGTAATAAATGTTTCAGTCAGATAAATACTACTGAAAACAGTGGTATGGTGACATATTACTTATCTGAACAGAATAATTGTTTACAGTGTTGGAAAATTCCACACTCAGACTGGCATTTCACCACAAATTATCCATTTATTTGAAATTTCTTAGTAGGAGCATTTTTTAAAAAGCCCGCTTAAACAAAAAAGTGGTACCATTGACTAGTCTAACACAAGTCTTGAGAAATGAATACAGAACTGATTATATGGCTGATATTTATAATGCTTAATTTTAGCCATGTGTACTGGTCGTCAGCATGTTGGCCTCAGAGTCAGAGTATCTGTTATAAACTATTCTCTTCCACTGACCTGCTTGAACATATCACTTCACTTATTAGTGCCTCAGTTTCTCTTTTCTCACTCAACTGTCTCACCTATTTAAATCCTTAGCTGTAAATTTCAAATGAAATTTCTAAACATTGTTGCACTAAACAGAAAGACGCCTGTGAATTAACTGAAAATCATTCTCATTTAGACAAAAGGAATGAAAAAGAATCTTCTTCTGGCACAAAGAAAGAGAAGAAAAGAAAAAAGAAAGAGAACGTGATATGATCCTGAAGATAATATTTAACTGGTAGAATAGGACTAAATGGAAGCTACTAAGTCTGGAGTAGCAAGAAATCATAGGACAATTAAGAAATGAAGTTATATCTGAACCAAGATAATTCCTGAAAGAGAATTTCACTTCAAAAGTTCAAATAATTCTATGCTAACAGCCTTATATACCTTGTGCCCACTTTCTTCTCCAGACACCATCTTAATTAATTTTGGATTAGTTTTAGCAAACAAAACACAGAAAGATGTGTTTCCTTCCCTTTTTAGTAAGGAAAGGAAAGACATTTTTTTGAAAAAAATCATTGGTAGTGGACAGCCCAGGGCCCGTTGAGCTCTCCTGCATGGCAGCAGGCTGCACGCCAGGATCTCCTCTTGAGTAGGGACACCTCTCAAGGTTACTCCTCAAGGCTGAGAGATTCCTTGCTGCAACAGATTCTCGGTAAGTGACTAATAGCATGCTAAATTTTGAAATCTTAGCTAAGTGATATAAAGGATTGATTGCGCATATATAATCCTTTAGACATAAACCATTGACCAAGTCTGGGACTAGGACTGGATCCAGCTGCACCTAGACTCCTCTCTGAGAAGTTTAGAAAGCAAGGGGGTCCTTTCTGAGCTTCATGACTCAATGGGAGGGTCTCCCTGACAGTTTTGTCTGACTCTGTCTTCTATGCAGTAAATAATCAAATGTGCCTTGCTATCAAATCTTGTTAAACTGCTGTTGTATTTACCATTGAACTTTGTTAACTCACTGTTTTATATCAAAAAAGTATATTGTTGCTTCTCTCTTACAAGTGAAGTGCACTCTCATTCCATCTGTGACAATGAGAAACATTGAAATACATACTATGACTCAAATACTTTTTTCTTTTTTAAGGTAGGAGTTTGTGTGGATAGAACAGGGGACTGAGACTCAATATTCCTGCTTTCTGTTCGCAGTTCCACAACTGATTAACTGTGTAACATAGGTAAACAAAAACCTGGACATTAGTTGGATGTTGTCTTGCTCAAGATCCTAATGGAAATCTTAGGCAGAGCAGGTAACTAAATTTAGGATGATACCATGATACTCAATTAATTACTTAAACTGATCTACACTTCTCCCTGTTTAGACAGTGGTCAGTTTAACTTTTTAAATACATCCATGGTTCTTACTGGCTTTGAACAACAGCGGCAAAAATATTAGCAGAACTAGAGACCCTAGAAAAAAATTTACACCCAGCAAATTTACTTTTGTGACTGGTTATGTGACTGAGAGGAAATATTTTGTGCAGATTCTTGGTCTTTCTTGGTCATTGTAATAAATACTCTCCTTCAGTTTGAGAAAAGAAAGGGTTCTCTGTATCAAACAAAACACAAGTTTTCCATTCTGCTAGGATTTCTGCTCTACTGTTTCATGCTGTTTTGTTTTACTTTTAGCTTTTTCTGTGTTTTATGAAAAGGAAAAACCATATGTGTTTGAAGTGAACATTCCCTTGTCCTATTGTTATAACTGCTTGTACTAGCTGCTGAATTAATTCCTGCAAGAACCAGGTTCTCACTTGTGTTTTGTGGAATGCCATACAGGATTGGTTAAGTGACTATTTGTTGTTACTTGGGAAAGTTAAGCATTATGAACCCAGGCCATGGTTATAATCCAGTCTGTTGAAACATGGATTATGTAACTTCCGATATAATTTCTAATAATACCTCAGTGAAGTTCTGTGGCAGGAAATGTACTGGTATTATAAGAGCTTTCATTCCTTTTACTGAAGCAGGTTACTTCTTTTTGCGGCATCATAAACTTTTCTCTCCCCCAGCCTTGTTGTCACAGAACTCAGAAAAAAGGAAGTTTTATGAGACTGTGATAAGCTAGAAAGTGCTAAGGCACAGAAGCTGTAGTTTTATTATTTGCAAAACTGATACTCTGCCACAAAGTTAGGATGAAATTTAGTTACATATATGTTTTGTAGATGCAAATTGAGTAGTACAAATTACATAACAGCAATATCTAGTCTTAAGATATTTCCGTATGAACGACTTATTAACTCTTACGCACACATGTCTAACACATACTTCCTAGATTTTCTTAAATACATACCCATAGAGAATTCAATGGCTAGGAGAGAGAGAGATATTGCATAGTTCTTCTCAAGCATGTGTTCCAACAGGAAAGGACCACATTAAGATCTTCTGAAAACTTGCCATTTCTTCATTTGTACAGAATTCCTGCCCCTTGCAGCCTCATTTATGCTGTCATCAGGGGATTAGAAACTTTGGGTTCCTTCAAAAAGTTAGATAAAGGTCTTTGATTTCTGACTCACTGACCTAAAATGATGCATTACAAAATCCATTTTTTGTGAAGCAGACAAAAAATATCAACTCAATCTTATCGTTAGGAAAAAAATAGAGAGATCAAGTGACATACAGAAATCATTAATTCCTTTTTAAAACTTAGAATACTGTATCCAAGTATTTAAAAAAAAAAAACCAACAACTTTTTAAACCTGAGGAATAGATATTGTCACAGTTTTGCAAAAATCATAAGAAAAAGGAAGAGGCACAGTCAAAAAAAATGCTGAGCACCACATCAATTGAGTATAAAATTCCAGGTCAAATAATATGAAATCTTTATACTGCTGGAGCACCGAATGCTGAATATTTTACCTGGGCCAGGCATGAACACTCAATCACAGAGCAAAGTGAGCAGTTTTGTGACACATACACATTCCCGTTAGTCAGAGAAATCACGTATGCATGCTTCTCTGTAAATCTAACAGTTAAAAAAAATACTTTCAACATTTCATTTTCTGCCTGCACATGATTATCTTGGCACTAAATTATGGGAGAGGAAGGTGGACTTCCCATAAGGCTGGGCAGAGAACGAATAAAATCTACCATCTCCAAAGAAAATCTTGATGCCAGTGATGTCTTGCACAATGTATTCAGGATAGTCACTGGTGAACAGCTAGACTGAATATGAACTGTAGACCAACATAGTGGTCCCCTTCTGTGACTAGTTAAAAAAAAAAATCAACACAATATTCTATTTTCTAGAAAATATAACCACACTTTATTAATTTAAATTACATTCTGCATGGGATTTTGTTACTCTCAAGGATGAAGCTGGTCTCGTTCAGATATTTCATGGAACCTAATTCACAGGTGTGAAAGAAACTGCACACACATCCTTGCAGACACAAAGTTGGTGCTGTACTTCAGATTATACTCCATCTAACAAAATAAGAAATATTTCATTCAATAAAAAGAATCCTGTAAACAGCATATGATTGCTCATATCTGCAATCAGAAATTGTTGTTGATTGATAAAAATGTTAATACTGTTTTTATAGTTGCTACAGTATTTGCTCTCATGAAGAAGAAGCCTACAGTCATGCCTCATTCAGGTATGAGTGTGCTATGCTGGAGTTGGTCATAATGCAACAATATCCTACCTAGATTTCAAAAGATCATTTTTCCTCTACAGTTCCATGCAATTCTAAGTGGAATTTCATTTTCTTTAGTGTTATGCACTGAAACAATGTGGGGCTTTCACATCACAGAGGCGATCGCCAAGTCGACGAGAGTCACTCGCAGAGGTGATCACCTCCGGTGCAGTCGTTTTCCGCAGCGGAGCTGGGGATCGTGGCGTACAGGTGGGTTTCCTGAGCCGGGGAAGCCCCAGGGGACCACAGAGACCCGCCAGGAGCCGGCAGCTCTGATGAGAGCGGCTGACGCGGCGTGGGCGCGGCCAGGATTAACGGCAGCCACCGTCCACTCCCACAAAAGGCAGCCCCAGGGAGTGCTGCGACCCGGACGGGCAAACAGGGCGTGGCACGTCAGTTTGCATGGGGGGCGCCTCTTCAAGGGCGGGGCGTTCCACTGGCTCACTGGGAGACTTGGAGTATACATAACTCAGCAACCGGGCACTGCTCTGTGGCCATCTGCACGGGTCGAGGGCACTCATCCTACCTGATCCTCAAGGCAGAATGGTGGGCCCTCGCCTGAGAGCAAGGGCTGCAGCTCCAGCTGGGGAGTCTGCACCATCTACCCCAGCGGTGGCTGATGCCTCCACCCAGGTGGAGCTGCTGAAGGGAGAGGCTGCAGTGCAGACCTCAGACTGCAGAAGTGCCTAGACCTTTCTCCTGGGGCAGGGACAGGCGACAAACCGGCCTGCAAAAGCCGTGCCCAGGTGGAGGACCTCCTGCAGCTCAGCCACCTGCTGCAGGAGGTGGTGAGAAGGCTGCGTAACATCAGGGAGACTGAAAAGGAGTTAGATAGCCGGTTCCAAGCGCAGTCTGCAGTGGACCCACAGCCCACGGCCAAACAGCAAAAAACTCCCCCAGCAACACACACAGAAGGGAGGGGGGCTAATAATGCAGAAGAATGGAAGGTTGCAACAGCAAGGACCAGCAGGAGGAAGAGATTTGCACTGAAGCGCCCTTGCAGAACTGCTTCACCGCTCTGCAGACTGAAGAGGAAAGACCCGGCACACCAAGAGAGATGCTGGAGCTGAGTAAGGCAGCCTAATCTGCTCCACGTGTAACAACCAGCGCAACTAAGAAAAGGCAATGGGTGGTAGTAGTAGGTGACTCTCTTCTGAGAGGTATGGAGGCACCCATTTGCCAACCTGACGCAGTCTCTAGAGAGGTGTGCTGCTTACTGGGGGCTCGTATCAGGGATGTCACCGAGAGACTACCAAGCCTTGTACAGTCCACTGACTATTATCTGCTGCTGTTGTTTCACATGGGCACCAGTGATAGAGCCAGGAGCAGTCTGAGGAGTATCAAGAAGGATCACAGAGTCCTGGGAGCAGTGGTAAGGGACTCTGGAGCACAGGTAGTTTTTTTATCAATCCTCCCATTCAAAGGGAAGGGCTTTGAAAGGGCCAGTCGAATCTGGTGAATCAACAAATGGTTACAGGACTGGTGCCACAGCCAGGGGTTCGGCTACTTAGACCATGGAATTCTCTTTGAGAAATCTGGTCTACTGGGGGCTGATGGGGTCAGAGAAGGGGAAGAATATCTTCGGTCATGGGCTTGCCAAGCTGGTGAAGAGAGCTTTAAACTGAAGTTGCCAGGGGAGGGGAACCTCAATCCATCCCACTCCTACCAGTTTGATGCCAGTGTCAGTAATAGATGCCCAGAGCCTGGAGAAGGATCACAGGTCAGCAGGAGAGCACCTGAAGAGCAGCAGAAAGGAATTCCAGCTGCTCCAGCCAGTAAGTCAGCTTAATCAGGGGCCCAACTTAAATGCCTCTATGCAAATGCACATAGCATGGGGAATAAATAAGAGGAGTTAGAGATGTGCACATGCCTGCAGGGCTATGATCTTATTGGCATCACGGAGATGTGGTGGGATGGCTCCTATGACTGGAGTGTTGGAATGGAAGGATACAGGCTCTTTCGGAAAGACAAGCAGGGGAGACAATGAGGGGTTGTTGCCCTTTATGTCAATGACAAGCTCGAGAGCACAGAGCTCTGCCTGGGGATGGATGAGGAGCTGACTGAGAGCTTATGGGTCAGGATTTACGGGAAGGCAGGGACAGGTGACATTATAGTGGGGGTCTGCTACAGGCCACCTGACTGGAAAGACCGAGCAGATGAGGCCTTCTAAAGACAGAGAGAAGCAGCCTCACATTCACAAGCCCTGGTCATCGTGGGGGATTTCAACCACCTCAGTATCTGTTGGAGGGACAACACAGCAGGGCATAAGCAATCCGGGAGATTCCTGGAATGCATTGATGATAACTTCTTTCTCCAAGTGATAGAAGAGCCAACAAAGAGAGGTGCTGTGCTGGACCTTGTTCTTGCCAACAAGGAGGGGCTGATGGGGAATGTGAAGCTCAAGGGCAGCCTTGGCTGCAATGACCATGAAATGGTGGAGTTTAAGATCCTTAGGGCACCGGGGAGGGTGCACAGCAAGCTCACTACCCTGGACTTCAGGAGACCAGACATTGACCTCTTCAGGGATCTGCTTGGTAGAGTACCATGCAGGGAACAGGGGCCCAAGAAAGCTGGTTAATATTCAAGATCAACTCCTCCAAGCTCAGGAGCGAGGCATCCCAACAAAGAAGTCAGGCAAAAACACCAGGAGGCCTGCATGGATGAGCAAGGAGCTCCTGGACAAACGCAAACACAAAAAGGAAGCTTACAGAGGGTGGAAGCAAGGACAGGTAGCCTGGGAGGAATACAGAGAAATTGTCCAAGCAGCCAGGGATCAGGTTAGGAAAGCTAAAGCCCTGATAGAATTAAATCTGATCAGGGATGTCAAGGGCAACACGAAAAGCTTCTATAGGTATGTTGGTGATAAAAGAAAGACTAGGGAAAATGTGGATCCTCTCCAGAAGGAAATGGCAGACCTGCTTACCCAGGATATGGAGAAGGCTGAGGTTCTCAATGTCTTTTTTTGCCTCAGTCTTCACTGTCAAGTCCTCAAGCCACATGTCCCAATTCACAGGAGGCAAAGGCAGGGACTGGGAGAACGAAGAACCACCCACTGAAGGAGAAGGTCAGGTTTGAGACCATCTAAGGAACGTGAAGATGCACAAGTCCATGGGGCAGGTCCTGAGGGAACGGCAGATGAAGTTGCTAAGCCACCATCCATCATGTTTGAGAAGTCGTGGCAATCCAGTGAGGTTCCCACTGAGTGGAAAGGGAGAAACATAACCCCCATTTTTAAAAAGGGAAAAAAGGAAGACTTGGGGAACTACAGGCCAGTCAGTCTCACCTCTGTGCCCAGCAAGATCATGGAGCAGATCCTCCTAGAAACTATGCTAAGGCACATGGAAAATAAGGGGGTGATTGGTAACGGTCAACATGGCTTCACTAAGGGCAGATTGTGCCTGACAAATTTGGTGGCCTTCTACAACAGGGTTACAGCGTTGGTGGATAAGGGAAGAGCAACTGAAACCATCTGCCTGGACTTGTGCAAAGCATTTTACACTGTCCCACATGACATCCTTGTCTCTGAATTGGAGAAATATGGATTTGATGGATGGACCACTTGATGGATAAGGAGTTGGCTGGATGGTCGCACTCAAAGGGTTGAGGTCAATGGCTTGATGTCCGAGTGGAGACCAGTGACGATGGGTGTTCCTCAGCGGTTGGTATTGGGACCGGCGGTGTTTAACATCTTTGTTGGCAACACAGGCAGTGGGATTGCTTGCACCCTCAGCAAGTTTGCTGACGACACCAAGCTGTGTGGTGCGGTCAGCATGCTGGAGGGAAGGGATGCCATGCAGAGGGACCTGGACAGGCTTGAGAGATGGGCCCATGTGAACCTCATGAAGTTTAACAAGGCCAAGTGCAAGGTCCTGCACATAGATTGGGGCAATTCCAAGCACAAATACAGGCTGGGCAGAGAATGGATTGAGAGCAGCCCTGAAGAGAAGGACTTGGGGGTGTTGGTTGATGAGAAGCTCAACATGACCCAGCAATGTGTGCTTACAGCCCAGAAAGCCAACCGTATCCTGGGCTGCATCAAAAGAAGTGTGACCAGCAGGTCAAGGGAGGTGATTCTCTCCCTCTACTCCGCTCTCGTGAGACTCTACCTGGAGTACTGCATTCATCTCTGGGGCCTCCAGCATAAGAAGGACATGGACCTGTTGGAGCGAGTCCAGAGAAGGGCCACGAAGATGATCAGAGGGCTGGAGCACCTCTCCTGTGAAGGCAGGCTGAGAGAGTTGGGATTGTTCAGCCTGGAGAAGAGAAAGCTCTTGGAAGACCTTATAGCAGCCTTCCAGTACCTGAAGGGGGCCTACAAGAAAGCTGGAGAGGGACTTTTTTCAAGGGCATGTACTGATAGGACAAGGGGTAATGGCTTTAAACTGAAAGAGGGTAGATTTAGATTGATTAGATATAAGGAAGAAATTCGTCACTATGAGGGTGGTGAGGCACTGGAACAGGTTGCCCAGAAAAGTTGTGGATGCCCCATCCCTGGAAGTGTTCAAGGCCAGGCTGGATGGGGCTTTGAGCAACCTGGTCTAGTGGAAGGTGACCCTGCCCATGGCAGGGTGTTTGGAACTAGGTGAAGGTGCCTTCCAACCCAAACCATTCTATGATTCTGTGATTACTGTAAATGTAAAGAGAGAGTCAGTAGATAACAAGATTCTATTGGTACTGTCTTCTGTGTAAGGAATGCAATGTCTACTTAAAACCACAGTTCCTTGGTATAGGTGACATACCAAGTATGAGCTGTGGGATGACATGGAAAAGGTGGATGAAAACGTGTATGGAAATACAGAAAAAAGAATAGCAAAATTACAAATAAACAAAAATAAACACATATTCAGACTCTGTATCTGTGGGCAAAATGCTACACTCAAACTGAAGTAAAGCTAATTAGACTCTGTGTGATGGCAGTAGGTTGTGCATGTTTGGGGCCTAGAAGTGAAAGGGAAAAAAATTAGTTATACATACAATAAGGTATGAACAAAAGCGAACACGTTGTTATTTGTGAGATACTGACACCATTTTCATAGTCCCTCAGAATTTTGTGTGCTTACACTCGGAAGAATAGAGAGATCATATCTTTAGCTAGAAATCATCATTCAGGAGGCACTAGGCACAGGACTGCATCACTGTGTGGACCAAGAGACAACCTAAAAGAGGGAGGTAGCTTGGAGCAACTGCCAAGCACATGATTGCAAAACAATCACTGTCACATATGACTCTGGCATAAGGCAGTTTAAACTACAGCGCAAAAATGTTTGCTAACTCAAATTCACTTTGTAAATCTCATGCACTTAAAGCAAAGATTGCAGGGTTTGATTAAGCTTTCTTAGTATTAGAAATTACCTCGATATTGGTTAATACATTCTGCATTATTGCTTTTCAGTTGCTAAGTTAGCTTTAAATCAATGGTGCTTAAACCAGTTTAGGATTGGTTCTTGTTTTATTTCCAGCAGCTGTACTTATAATAATTCATATTTATAGTTGCAATATTTAATTTCCAATTATTATGAGTGAAGGGAAATTAGATTTGCTCTTAACTTTCACAGTCCTTTAGAGGAACCTATACGTCTACGATTTCCTTGAGAAGAATTTCTGAGTATTTTATGAACAAGAAAAAGGTTGAATAATGTTTATACTGTACATACATTTAGTTACTTCTGTGGTCTGGATCAGGTTTCATTTCAACACTTTGTCAGTTTTCTTTTTTGGTAATGTTTACTTGTGTCTCCACCCCCCCAACCCCCCCTGTCCCACTGACTATAGGCTTCAGACTTCTGTTGTTGTGTCTTTTGCAGTTGTTTTTCTTTCACTGTCCCAATGCTTTGTGCCTCACTACATCCTCCTCTTCTTTGCTTCAATGATCTCTTTTTTTGTTGAGCTCTTGATTCCCTTTTAATTTAAAGGTGTTTTATTTGCAGAATAATCAAATGGATTACATTCCACACGCTATATCATATATTCTAGGATAGATAGTTTTGCTCTGCTAATTATTTCTACTGTCGGATGAAATGCACATACTTAGTATTAGCATATAAAATAATTTGAATCACTGCCTTAAGAAAAGGAAGTAGAGGCAAGATTAAAAGGACCTTTATTATTTGGGAGTTGGAATTTGAGCATTTATTTGTGGCTGGTAACACACTGTATTTCAATTTCACTAAAATGAAAACTAAAATTTAGGAAGTCAAGTTCTACTCACTCCAATGAAGTACAGCAATAGAAAAACAAACCCCAGGAATGAATTTGCTTTGACCAAATTTTATGTGCTTTATAGCGGTACAAGTAGGAACTGAACATTACCCATCAGATGTCCAGAACAATTCTTAAATCTCATTTGCATTATTTTCCATCTAATTCTATTCCCATTTTTCTTTTTGTCTTCTTCTCCCATTGTTTGTATGTTATCTACTTACTAAGCAAAGGAAAACATTAATGTAGGGCTTTTGAAAATTTTCCAGAATCCAGTATTTTCATATGCTCCATAAGAATCCAAAAGGTTCCTTGAAAGTTTCACATAAATAAAGTTTTGGAATTTTTTTTAATATTTCTTGACATTTTCATTGTTTTTCTAATAATAATTTGTCTAGTTTTGGGAGCATCTATATACCGAATCCTTGGCAGTAGTACCTAAACACATCCTGGGTTTCTTAGTTCTTTAGAAAGCACTTTGTCTTCATTCATCACTCCATTTGCTGTACTGCAACATTTTCTCAGGTACCTTTCTTTTATCTGTCAATAATTACAAAGAATTCAGAGGTATATAAAGAGCACACAAATTACATCAAATGCATGTTAGCATTACAGCATTTATCTGTGTTCATGCTGGAGAAGATACTTTCATTATTACTTTCTCAGTGCAAAGCAAGAGCCTTCTGTTTAAATTCAATTTCAGAACAAAATTGATTTCTGGTTCTAATATGACAGTCAGGGATGTGGTTGAAACAATTGAGAAAGGGAGGCTGCAGGGAATCAGAATATCTTGAATCTAACCAAAGACATAGGTAGAATGGGCTTTTTGGTTTTAAATTTTACAGTTAGGAAATGTCTATAATTTAGGTAATAGTAATACAATTCTTATTAGTCTTGTTGCACACAGAAAATAGAGGGAGTGCTGGGGAAATTCCTGATAATGACATACAGAAGGAGGACTCTGGAAGATAAGGTAGAAGCTGGCCTTCTGATGTTTCATTGTTAAAAAGAACTGCTTGGCATGCAACTTAATTAAACTTCTGACTTGATAATGGAGGTCCTAGTTGAAACTAAAGTAGGAATCAAAATTTCTTGTTTAAATGGAACGAAAACCATTCTCAGCTTGACTGATTTTTACAGTACTTATGATTAGTCTCAGCTGCAGGTAAAGCTGAAAAGCTCTTAAAGACACATCAGAGAGATGTGATCCTAAATTACATGTATATATGTTATAATTTTACTGAGTGTTTCCAAATGCATTTATGCCTGTCTTGCATCTACTATACCAGTATATAAACCACTTGTCCATCTGCTCTATACTGGTCCACATGCACCATAGGAAGTGTAAAGGGAGTACATTTGTTTGTATGTTGTATTACGCAGCAAGGGTTTCAAACAGTTGCTTGAGGAAAATTTAGCTTTTCGTAAGAGCTCTAATAGGGAAAGTCTATCAAAATGCTGGTTTCTTATGCTTTAGTGACAGTGAAAATTTTTATCTTGTTGGGATGTTGAAAAGATTCTTTAGAATGACCTGAGCATTCTTGGGTCCTCGGTTATCTTCATTTATTATCGTACCTGTGCTGGCTGATACTATTGTGGAGTAGCAGTTACCACCAACTTAAATAACTAAGTCATTCCCTTCCCTCAGACAGAGCTACTTTCAGCTTCCCAGAAATGTAATTGTCTTCGGCAAGTTAATCACCTCAGTTGTGAGTTCTATATCTAAACTACACTTAACAGTCTACAAAGCTATTCTGACTATGTGCCTTTCTCTTAGGTAGCAATGTCACTTGTTCCTGTTTCTGCATGGTGACTTCTATTATGCAAGCATAACCTGCATGCCCTATATAGGGCACGCAGTAAAACAATTAGTGAAGTACCAGATTTGAAATAATACTTTTTTTTAAACACCAGTGTTTCACTGATGTGCACTATCATGGAACTACAGACTCCTGTGCTGGCTCATCTTTAAGGTCAACTTAGGTCTAGAAATAAATAGCTGGGGCCAGGCAAAAGGGAAGTCTTTAAGTCAGCACTATCACCAAGAAAACAGTTTGTAGAATACACCCTTGGTTCCCTCATAAGAGTTCAGACTTTTATTGACCAATGTATCATAGGTGAAACTTAGTACCTAGCTTTGAAGGTAGTGACACACAGTACTTGTTTGGGAATATCTTTCCTCTTGTCAACAAATGTAATATTATTAAGTATATAAAATCAGAGCAAGTACAAGCTGCATATACAGTCTTCCCATGCTATTGGCTTCTTCTTTAAAAGTCACTTTAAAATATAAGGATCAATATTATATTATGTTTGGTGTGTTTCCTTATTAAATGCCGCAACTTCCTGTAATGTTTTGCAGGGATGATTTATACGTATTAAATCAAACAAAATGCTCTTTTCAGCCTAGGAATCTGGTAATTTGGTTTAACACAGTATACATCCTACCAAAAATAAAACTGTCTCTCACAGTTATTATAGGACCAGATCTGTCCAAAAACTTCCATGTCATGCTGATGTACAGTAATTGGTGCTTTAGAGAAGATTCTGACTGTAAGATTTATTTATACCAGGGAGAATAATAGGTGCATCAAATAGTATCACATAGGAATGAAAAAGACATATCTGTTCGCTAAGCTAAAGGACATTTTATTATATGGTCTGTTTGATCAATGCCCATAAATGTTTATGTTTCGTTACACTCACCAGAAGCTCATATTTTTTTTAGTTGTCACAAACTGCCATTTATACTCAAGACTTCTTTTTCCACCTAGTTCTTCTTCCTCAGAGAGAAGTGCTAGTACAAACAAATCATCAGTGCACATCGTTGTATGTGCTGTCTTGTGAAACTTCTGCTCAGATCTCCTCTGATCAGTTGAAATACCAGCAGCCATCTGAATAACACATTACAGAGGAGCAGCCAGCCAGGGTCCTGTCTGTGCTGGAATTCATGCAATTATAATTTCTCATGTAGCAGACGAATTATTTTGGTGAGAAAGGGCAAAAATATTGGGTGCAACTACCCTCATTTTGGGCTAGTTTAAAGGGGTAACTACAAATAGTTTGGCAAATTGTGTTTGTTTTCTTAAAGGAAAAGGTTCTTTAGAAGATCTGAGCTAAGATGCTTATGTGTATATCGAAAAAGGGAGTTTTATTAAAATTTATACACTGAAGAACAAAAACATTTCCCAGTTGTACTGCAAATCCAAATAAAATAATCATGCCTTTGTGTAAGAAAGAGAAGCTGATGATAAACAAAAAGATAAACAAGATAATAAATGAAAGAGGCTGGTCCTCTTCCATTGTCTCATCCATGTGAATTCTCAAGTGGGGGGCAGGGGGAGAGGACAACAGAAGGACAATATTCAACATTAGTATTAAAAGTGCAATGAGACTGTAAATATTGCCTCAGTCAACATTTTTAAAGTATCATTAGTTAAAATACATACAGGTATATATAATGTGACAGTGAATCTTGAGATATTAATGTAGGCAAGTTCACCAGAGTAATGATGATCTCACACATGATTTATAAAGCATGTTTCATCCCCATATTTTCTATATTGCTTCTTTTTATGAGGAAAAGCACAAATATATAATCTGCAAATGACATATCGTGAAAGAATACAAAACAGTAGTAGCAAAAAATGGTAGCTATTGATCTTACAGTCCATGAACATACTTTTTTCTTTAAAAGAGAAAATTAGAAGTTGAAAAAAGAAACTTCTATTAAACTTGTGATAAGTGCTTGCCCTATACTTCCCCAAACTTTTCTGAAGTGCATCTACATTTTGTTTACTTATCTTTATTCTGTAAGAGTTTTAGGAGTCAATGCTTCCTCCACTTGCTTTTTTAATGAAGTTATGCTTACTGTCCCAATATATATTCTTAGGTCTTGCACCAGCTCTAACTGAACTTAGTGGAAATAAGTCCCATAAGTTTAAATAGGCTCATGACCTTTTCAGCCAATATGGCAATCAGTGCAATTGCAAATGTGGTATAAGAGAACTGCCTTATCATATTTTCCTTAGATTCAATGGCTCAGAAAATCTTCCAATACATGGATGGCTGGGCCATCAAAATTATGGAGAAAATAAGAAGTGCTCACTAGTTGCAGGCAACGGCAAGAAAACCCTGGTTTTTTTCCAAGGTAGGAAGTGCGCTTCCCATCTTACACTTTGGAATTACTACCTACTCAACCTCCATTTTATCTCATTCAATTGCATCTAGAATCCAGATAGGTGTTCATTATTACAGTTATTTTCTAATAGCCTGGAAGAGTACAGTCTTTATTTTTTCTATTTTTTCTTAAAGTTTTTATAGCATAATCCACTATAATTTATTTGGGGTCTCCATGCCATTAATCAGTCTGGGTGGGAAAAGTGGAGAATTACAAGGCTGAGTAATCTCTTTGTACTGTCCTCTATAGCTAAGGTTCCCTTAACAAGCCCAAGTCACTAACCGCTATTTTATCCTATGTTTTCAAAAAGTAATTAGCTGGTTTGGAGTCCTAAATTTTTGATGCCAAACTTGTGATGCATTCTATAGATATGACATTCATAAAATGATTAAGAGTTAAATCTTTTTAAATTGCCTCCCTATCAGCACCTTGGTACTGAACAGTGTTCATCATTTCTACTCACTTGGCAATCCAGATCTATGTTTCTATATTTTAATTTATTTTTTTCAAGCTCAGTGTAGTTATATGTTAGAAATTCTCGGTAAAATCCTCTCTTCCTTTAACTTCCTTTAGCTTCCAGTATATCTACAGGAGACCCGTACATTAAATATTTAGAGTGGGATCTTCTTTCAATGTACAATAAGAGATTTGAAGTGCTTATACAGTATCTATGGTCCAAGGGTGTGCATTTTAAATAATGATTCTTTCACATCTCTTGGGATGGTGATATCATTCTGGAAACACCTCAGAGGCAACCTCTTTCACCATCTACCCCTATTTCTCCTATTATGCCTCTCAATGTTTAAGATTTATTTGGACAGTGCACTTAATAATATACTTTAACTTTTGGCCAGCCCTGAAGTGATCAGGCAGTTAGAATTAGAATTAAAACTAGAATATTTCAGTTGGACAGGCAGTTGGACTAGATGATTGTTGTAGGTCCCTTCCAACTGAACTATTCTATTCTATTCTATTCTATTCTATTCTATTCTATTCTATTCTATTCTGTTCTGTTCTATTCTTCTATATCAAAAATAAAGAAAAGAGAAGTCACCATTAATTATTTTAAAATGTGAACTGAATCCTTTTCAGCAAATGAAAATTATTTAAATTTGTTCTGATTTAGCTTGTGTGTCAGACTACACTTGTGCATGGGTTTCTCTGAAGATCTGTACCTAACCTTATCAGAAGCTTAAA
>WAAD01012216.1:128067-154657 GCA_013389945.1 Fregata magnificens | reverse complement strand
TCTTCCCCTAGAACCAAAAAATTGGGATCACTAAGTACAAGATCGTCTGTTTTTAGCCTGGCGGTTTAGGTGTCTGTGGTAGTGTGGCTGTGTCTTTCTGTTCTGCTTCTGGGTGATGGTCACTGTAGCATGAGTGCCTGGTGTTTTTAACTCAATAGTTCTGGCTTGAATATCTCAATTATTGCAGAAATACCAGATAAATTGATATAAATTGGAGCATCTACCCAAAAGAGAATGAATGGGAAGAAAGCTATGTTGTTCTTGGACAACTTCATATTTTGATGCTTTTTTTCTGTAATTTCATGGTCAAAGGAACCAACTGGTGCAGGTTTTCTAACATGTTTCTCCAATCTTCAGATCGCATTGCCCGAAACCGCAAGACTATCGTTTGCCCTATGATTGATGTTATTGATCATGACCACTTTGGATATGAGACTCAGGCTGGAGACGCAATGCGAGGTGCATTTGACTGGGAGATGTATTACAAGAGGATCCCTATTCCTCCTGAGTTACAGAAACTTGATCCCAGTGATCCCTTTGAGTAAGTTACTGAAATGCAGTGTGCTAAGAGCTGGCTGACTAAATAACACCCTGTTACAGGGTTGGTTTACACCTCAGTGTAGTAAAAGTCAGAAGCTGGTGTTAAGCTACTTGCTTTTTGGCAGCTGTTTGCTTTCTTGGTTTAAAAGAAATGCATTGTGTGGTAGCCATGAACACTCTTCTTTTCATTGCTATTTTTTGCCACCTTAATTCCCCCAGAAGTTAACATTTCATTTAAAACTGTAGTGTGTAACATTTAATGTGGTCATTTATTACTGAGATCTTTCAAACATAACTTAGTATCCCTAATGCTTTGCCAAAAACAACAAACCAGTGGTGGCTTATATGTCATTCCCAGGTGGGGGAAGAAGAAAACCTAGCAGAATAATTACAGCAATTTTGATGACTGCAATGCATTGCAGAAGTGAATCTGTGATCAAGTTATGTCCTGCTCTTGCTGTGCTTGCCAACATTGAGACAGTTCTGTCCTTTATACTTCTGCAGTGTTACAAAAAACCCCAACAAAACACTTCTTGAGGTCAAGCTCAATGACTTGATCATACTACTGAGACAGAGCATCACATGTACAGCGTATGGGTCCCTCTGGGAGAGGTTATGTCCTGTCACTTAATGGTGAACTCTTTTGCCTGTTTGGAGGAGAGGCATTGACTGGTTCTGAAGGGAGCCTAGTCTGGTCCTCCTCATTTGCAAGTGGGAAATTAGTAGATAATGCAAAACCAACTGTTTGATGCTCCGACAGGGCTGCAAAGGCACCTGGAACACTAGGTGGTGAAAAGAATATTTGTCAACTCTTGCTTTGTTTTTTAAATGTTTAGCTAGAGATCTGTATCTTTGAATGTGTTTATAATACGGAGTCTGGTTTTTCCTCAAGGTCTCCTGTAATGGCTGGAGGACTGTTTGCAGTCGATAGAAAGTGGTTCTGGGAGCTGGGAGGGTATGATGCAGGTCTGGAGATATGGGGAGGAGAGCAGTATGAAATATCCTTTAAGGTGAGCTATGTTCTCTGGAAATTACTTTGTTTTGAAAAGTAAGAACTGTTCTGAGGCGGAGAATGTGAATGATCTATCTTGTCCTTGCTTTTGCGTGTGACTAAAGGTGAAAGAGCTGGGAGTAGTAAGATGGTACACAGAAGAAACAGCGATGATGTGACCAGTCATTTGTGAGGGTCAGTTTTGGAGCATTATTAGCTGGGGTGTCCCCGGTTCTGTGGTCACAGCTTCAGATGCATGTGCTCTTCCCAGCAAGGGTAAGTCAGCTTGCATGGAGCTCACTCTGACGATTAGGCATCTTGGTACTCACCCTGGCCAGAAGATGAAGCACTCTCCTTCTTGAGGGAAGGAGGATTCAGGCAGCTCATGTTTGCCCAGTTGAGTACCTCAGGCCTGAGCTTGAGTTCCCAGAGATGAGAGTAACTTACTGTATGTAGTCAATCCATCTGACTCCTGGCTGCAAGGAAATGAGACTATTAATTACTCTGTAAGAAATCCTCAACAATTGGAATAATAACACTGTTGCTGGCAATGACTTCAGATCATTATCTGCCTGGCTTGGGGACAATTCTGTTACTTACTGATTGACCAAGCTGTTCAGCTGAGGGCTTTAAAATAAGAGTTAGCCAGCTGACCAGAAATGCATACTAATAGTAATGAGTCACTGTGACCCACGAAGACCACTGGTACCTGTGTTATCTTGTAATACAGCACTCTGAAATCTATTCTAGGAAACCCGCTGGAATGTCCCAGACCACTGAAGCCAGGTGGCTATTATTCTTTTCAGTGGTGGGAATCCTTTCCATAGCCTGGAGGAAACAGAGTAAAGATTTCTATGTTAAACTCTGTTTGGGCCACTGTGTGGTTTCTCTTTCAGAGGTTGAATATATAATATTATAGGTGTCTGAATGCCGCTGAACTAAGCTCGTTGACCTCAGCACGAGGCTAGAAGACGGTAGCGATGCTAACATAGTGCACGATTTAGCTTTGGCGGCTAAAATTCCTTATCTGTCTCTCCAACAAACAAGTCATGGCTGATCTCTCACAAAACAGATTCCTAATTCTTGATGGCACTATGCCATTCAAAGGCATATCAACCTATATTCAGCAAGCTGTATTACCATACATACATACCGTGTACTACTGTACAGCAAACAGCGCAAGAAAAGACATTGTTTTCAAGACAATGTCTTTTATTCCATTGTTTACTCGCAAAAAACCCTAAGTAATAAAGTCACATTGGAGGTCCCTTGTCCTCTGCAACAGTAGGGGGAAGGATGGGGGGGCACCCTCTTTGGAGATGTCATTACGGTTAGAGCCATTTATTCATTGTGTTGCGTGTAATAAAATTGTGTAACGATGTCTTCCTCTGCAGGAGGGGCAGTGGCAGTATTCAGCCTCTTTTTCTGGGCCCTTTTTGAAAATGCTGGTTTCCAAGAGTGATGACAGTGGCTGGGCAAGCCCTTTGTCTCTAATGCCACAGCAGAGAGTCACCCTGCTTGATCTGCAGGAAATAAGACTACTTCATTCATCTGTTTGCTTATCCTCTCTGAAACATGCTGTGTTTTATTTCAGTCCAGAGATGGTAATTTATGGAGGGATAAATTTGCTTTAATTAATCTCTGCAAAGACCCCCTTTTTTCTTTCATTGTGCAACAGAAAAATGAAGTTTTAACTGAAAGAGGCTCAGTGTATTTTCAGAAATTAAGATAAATTGATACATTCATCTGTGGCTGATAGATTTAATAATTCTGCTGGAATTGCAAGAATAGATGGTTTGTTCATAGAATTTATGAAGCTATGAGGTTTCCTGGCGAGCTTAGAGCTATGTTTTTACCTTTAGAAGCAGACTGAGATTTTGTAGTTAAAGGTGCACTGTCAAATAATTTAAAGCTCTGGGTTTAAACATGGGGTACCTGCTTTCACATTATTTGTTATCTGATGGGAATTCAGATTCTAAGTGTGCCAAATTTACAGCCCAGCTTTAACAAAGTATCCATACCTGTGCCTGGGAGTTGTGGGTGCAGGTACTCTTTTGTACTGCTGGTCTTTGATCCATTGCCTCAGATCTGGCCTTCTCAAGCCTCACCAGGAGTAGATTTCCTTCCTCCCCACCCCCCACCCCCTTAAGCATATCCTTTTTTGGCCATGCATGGACTGTGCTTTACAGTTTTTTGCCTTTATTTTAAAACCCAGAGCCCTGTTGCTGAGAGACAGGAAATAAACAAGTTTATTTAGGAGCCTCTTGTCTTTCTGTTTTGAGATCATATGTGTTTCTGTCATCAGCTGGCTCTGCTTCCATCTGAGAAGAAACATTGAGGCTGAAGGCAAGCCAACAGAGAAACCATCAGTGTTTAGCACCTCAGAAAACATTTAGCCGGAGGATGGATCAAAGTCTATTAACAGAAGCCTTGCTCCTTGGATGAAATGTGTATACCAAACATCACTAGAAAACATAGCATGCTGGGGGGACAAAAAAATTTAGGTGAACTTTAAATTAGAAACAAACTTTCTAACCCTAACTTCTCTTGACCTGTGTATATCCAGAATAGCTCAGTGCCTATAACCCAGTACTTCTACAGGTCAGGGGTCTTCCTATTTCAGGCCATCATCAGATGCAACAGGAAGATTGCAGTCTTGAATTTTAGTTGCAGACATTACACCTGTTCAAATGAGCCTCATTTTTTCATGAACCTGGCTTGCAGAATGCTCCAGGCAAACTCCTCTGCGGTTCTGTGTGGTGTAAGAACCGTTCTCCTCCGTCTCAGTGGATTACCAGATACTGACCTTTGAGTACATAATTGTATTTTGGAGAAAGGGAAACAAGCATGCTCAGCTGTTTCTGTGTGGCACTTGTTACCTTTCCTTTCTGCTGCCCCTGACTCTACAGCCCTAGTTTCTCTGTTCGGTGGACTTTCTTGAGGGCTTTTTTTTTGCTTTTGGGGAGTCACTTCCATACCTCTCTCCTTTATAGTTTTTCCTAGTGTTTTGTATCTTTCTGCAATGCTTGAAAGTTCAATTCAAGTATTCAAAATTTAATACTTTACCCAAAGTGACAATGTGTCTTTCCTCTTCTAAACACAACTTAGTAGCTCTGATTTTCTGAATGCTCCTGCATTCTCAACAAATACGTACATTCTGCTGCTTATATAACCACTTCATTTTCTTTGAGATTAATGTATTTAATTTGGAGCAGTATATATAAAGCATTTAAACGGTTCCTTTCTGCAAATGCTGTTTGGCTTATGTAATCCTCACTAAACTCCTTCACGCCTCTCTTCCATAAATACATAGTCTCTGATTTTTTGGGTATGGGGAAACAAGAGGAAAAAGTGATGTGTCTGACTTGTATAGGCATAAATATAGATGTACTTTGTACCTTGGATCTTGAGTGGTGTGGTTCTCAATCCTTTAATTGTACATTGTACTTCAAGGGCAAAGAATGAGAATCTGGAATGTCCCTCACTAGGTAATAGATCATGTCAGTTTTAGAAATACTTGTCTTGTAATTCAGAGATTATAAAGCCTTCAAAAAATTCGGAGGGCTTGGTGCAAACAAGCCATATCAACAGTTGCCCTGAAAAGAACAATTAAGGGAGACAAAAGAGATGGGCAGTACTCATGGTCTTCCCTCCTTGCTTCAGCAATAGGAAACATCCACTGCACTTATTCTGGTGACCATAGAGCCTTTTCCCAAAGCATCAACAGGGGTTGCTTCTCCTGATTTCCATAGCATAAAACATGTTGCATGTTTTCCAACAAATCCAAGTTCTCCATAGCTTCTGTTTGCATATCTAATGCATGCATCTCCTTTGCCCCATGTCAGCCCCATATTTCTGATTCACATGTTGCCACTGGCCCCCTGGCAGGTGCGTAGTTAGGGTGTAGCTGCCAAGGGGTCACTTCTGACAGCATTTCTAGTTGTATTGCTGAAGTTAGTGCTGATTGTGAGCCTCTGCTGCTTATTCCAGGCACATATTCACACTACTTTCCAGCAGCTCACGTTTGCCTACACTGAAACAGGCCAGGCATTCTGCTGCTTTTTTTGTGGTGGGTTTTTTTTTTTTTTTTTAATCCAGCACATGGTGCTTAATTCTAAGGCTCTCAGCTGCAGTACAGGGTGGCTTCTTTCTCCCTTCCTGTCTGGTGATGCAGAGATCAGTTTCAGACCATTGACTTGAATTTTTGGCCTCTGTTCACCCTATGTGCTTGGTTCAGGTTCCAGAGTAGCGTCCCACCAAGCAGCAGCAGGAAAATGCCCGCCCCCCCCCGCCCCGCTCTGAGACGTGATTATTGGAAAGTGCTATCATTACTCTAAAATGCTCCAGACGGTGAGGAGGGCCCGTGCTGGTGTATGTTGCGTGAGAGAAGGCGTTGTGCAAACACATAGATCCCAGCGCCTTTTGAGCTGCCTTAATCTTTTATAGAGCAGTAAGTCCCAGCTGCAACAGCAGCTGATGCTTACAATACAGAGGATTACGATTTTCCTGAATTACTGGTTGCCCTTGCTTTCATCCTTTCACCTACCTTGTTATGCAGAGATCCCTCTTGACTTATCCACTGTGTCCTTTTCTTCCCACCTTTCAGTGTGTGCTCAGACAACCAGCCAGCTTCTCTCCATTGGTCCATCCCATGGTCTTTATTTCTGTTGTGGCTTGCAGAAGCAGCTTTCCTTTCAAGGCTTGACTCTTTCCTTTGTGGTTTTTTCCTCTCTTGGGAAGCATTGGCTCATCGTGGTGCAGTCTTTGGAAACCATAAACCTTGTATACCCAGATAATTTGTGTTCGCACACCAACTGCGGTATTGTGTTGTGTGTTTGAGAGGAGAGGTTCAGCTGTCTTACGTGACATTGTTTTCTGAAATAGCAGAAAGGGAATTGGATCAGCATAACATTCCCATGTAGAGAATAGGTGGCATATTATCTTGTAATTTCATAGCACACCAGCTGAGTCAAAGGCTCTTGAGTCGCTTTATGAATATGGAGTTACAGGTCTCCAGGCCACTGAGAAGATGGAAGCAATATCACTGGTGTGGTTATTTTACTTCTCTTGTATATGGTTTTATTATTAGGGTGAGATTGTGGCCTTAGAAAAATCTATTGCAGTATGCCCATTGACCTCAGCGTAGCCAGGTTTTCTCTTAATTCCAGCAGATCTGTCAGCTGCTAGATTCCTAGCTCAAAATGTAGATTGGTAAAATTCTGCCTGAGGAGGAAGAGAAATTTCCTGTTCTCTCCTAATGAGATCTGATCAGATCATTGTATAAAGCACTGCCTGCCTGACCAGCTTTAATTCTTGTTCTTACGGCATTCTAGTAAATGGCTGATTGAAATTAAGTGCGTCAAGTTCAGGCTCTGATGTTTACTGTCGTGTCAGCCATGGAGATGAGGCACCATCTCACCCTTCTGTAAAACAACAACAACAAGAAACTGCCTCCCCTGGCCTAAGGAGAACACAGTAAGTGACAGTCAGTGTCACCATGAAGGCGCAAGGGGCTGCCCCACAGAAGAGCGCTGTTTCAGCTGTTTGACAGCGCTGTATTTTTAGCACTATAAGTTCTGGTGTGTCATGCCTGTGAACTGTACACTTGTTTAAAAACAACCAAATATCGCTGAGTGGAAGCATCCTCTCAGCTAGCATGCAGCTATTTTGGGTTTGCTTCACTTGCACTTATTCCTTGACAGACCCTTGGATGTGATTCCCCTGACCTTTAATTCTATAGCTTTCTAATGCTTTTGTTAGCTGTGTTTTACCAATGCATGTCACGCTCTTTCCCTCTCCCCATTCTTCCAGTTTTATAGATAAGGACTGGTAATTGTCTTTATGGAGGTTGTAATGAGTTCTGTCACCACACAAAGAAGCTCACTAATAAAATAAATCACAGCAGCAATGAATGAATGGAAAGCATGCTTTTAAAATTAGATTTGTACTGCAAGTGCCATGCTGTCACTTGCAGCATGAGACAACGTTAAAAAGGCACTGAGTTGGCAAAGTACCTTGAAAGGGTCACTGAGCTCTGCTAGCAGGAATTAGGAAGCTTTCCGTTGCCTCCACACAGCACTGGTAATTGCAGCATCATTTGGGAGTAAATATTTTAAAGCATGATTAGGAAAAGAGCACGTAAAACTGATCTTAGATTTTATTTGTTCAGTAACTGAGTTAAGTAGCTTTTCTTATCATATCATTACATGTGTTTATGTAATGTTGTCTTCTGTGCCTGGAGTATTGTACCAGCTTGGAGTTCTTGGCCCAACACATCATCACTTCTGTCTAGCTTCCCATACTCCCTGCCTCTCCAATGTACCACTCAGTAGATAAGTGCTGTCTGTATTATTGTTTCACAAGATCTGCAGTGCAAGGACAGTGCTCTCCTCTCTGGCTGCATATTGACTGCAGGGGTCTGTTTCTCACGTTACTCAGGGAAGTCGTGTTTTCAGAAGAGATGTGTATCCACGGTGGCCTGACTGAAAGCCTTTCCTTAGAGATCAAGGGCAGGTAAGGCATCCTGTGGGCAGGCAGCAACGATAACAAGCTGGTGCTTTCATTCAGGCTTGTGTTGCACTAAAATGCAGCTGCTTGTGAACTGACAGGGCTTTCGTGATGCAGGGTGCAGTGCACAGGGTAAGAATACGGGTTGTTGAGGAGTGTGTGTGTCTGTGCAACTGAGCTCTAGGCTTCTTCAGCTGTTCCTGCAGTTTTTTATAGTTCCCAGATCTGTTGCAGCTCTTACAGCCTTGCACAAACCATTTCTGTCACAGAAACACAAAACATCCCCAAATTCTTGTTTTCTCAGTCTACCTGTTAATTTCCCAGCAGAGAAATCACAGTGGCCCTCTGCAGCAAAAAGCACAGCAGCTACAGAATAAGAAGCGTTTCTAATTCCACTAGAAACTTCACAGAAGCTGAGTGCTAGTTTCTTTTTTCATCTTCGTCTCTTCTGTACCAGCCTCTCAAGACACAGCAGGGACAAAAGGAATGAAATTCTGTAGAAGGAGTGTTTGTCAACTTTCTTCTTGTCTCTCTCACCTTAACAACACGTAATTAAGTACCTTGAACTTTAAAAGTTGCCTGTGAAAAATATTCCTCTAACTGAGAGCAACCAACCGCCACTAAGTTATACGCAGTCAGCAAATGACTGTAATTATTAGGGCCAGTAGACAGAGCTGAAACTCCAGAGGACTTTGGTGTCAGAGCTAATAATTATGCAGCAGCCTTGGCCAAATATTTCTCTTCCAAGCTAAGTATTTAATATTGTCACTGTAGAATATTAATGGAATTGCCTGCTATGTGTGAAGCTGTTGACTAAGCTCATTGTACAGTGAACTGCGGTGGCTCAAATTAGCCACAGTGAATGGAGAGATCAAGAACACTGCATCAGCCTGCAGCACCAGCTGACCTTCTTAAATACTGCTGCCTTGGGGCATTAACATAAGATCTGGGGACAAAATGAAGGGCAAGACAGTATTGTGCTTCAAGAATTCAGAAAGTAATTTGTTTTGCATACTGAAGGATACTTTTTCTTTAAGTATTGATTAGATATCTCTGGGAAGCACATATGAATATATTTCTTAAACCTAATGAAGTAGATTGCCTGGTTCAGAAAACATCTCATTTGGTTTCACTTGGACAAAATTATTGCATCCATGCTATAAATAAGGAATAGAAGAAAGTTGTTGCAGAGTGTTGGCACAGAGTAAAATCTTCCCAGATGGGGAAAGAAACCTCTGGGCCTAATCTAGGCATTAACCAAGCATCAAGGTGGTCTTCTTCAACTAGCAGTGTGTTCCAGTGACTTTCTGAGGGCTTTTTTAAAGCGAATTATGTTTTCACCAGGCAGGGGTTTCTACTTAATTGTAAGGCTGCAAAAGCAATGAGTGCATGTCAGCAATGAAACCATATGAGAGCAGTGATAACTACAGGAAAAAGTAGCAGTTTCTTCTGGTTTCTGGCACTTGAACAGGCTCATGAATTCCCTGGGGTGCTTTGCATAACACATGACCTGTACTACAGAGATGGCTTCCCTTTTACAGCAACATTACACAACCTACACCCAGGTCTTATATGACAGTCCAGTATAACTATTGTGGTTACTATTGTTGTAATAACATATAGCAATTTAAAGTGTTCTGCTCTCTGGGTGCTTGGATTTTTTTTCTGTTCTTTTCTCTAAAGAATGCAAAATTGAATTGTTTAGCCATTGGGCTTGATAGCACTTGTGGCTAAATCAAGGCTTGCTACATGGCTCTAAGCGGGTAGTTATAGGATTTGAGACTGAGTCAAGGAGGGGAGGGTATTTGGGAGAGAGTGTACTTTAACGTAAAAAGTCTGAGTTACGCTTTTTCATTACTTCAAAGTCTTTCTTTTTTTTCTTCTTCGTTTTTCTCCATATAACCAAGAGTGAATGTCTATCTCTGCTGTTCCACAGGTATGGATGTGTGGGGGTCGCATGGAGGACATCCCTTGCTCTAGAGTTGGTCATATCTACAGAAAATATGTTCCATACAAGGTTCCAACAGGAGTCAGCCTGGCAAGAGTAAGTGGCAATGGCATTCCCCATGACAGATGTCTGACTGAAATGTGACCATGCTGTTTTTTCCTCTCACCCCACAATGGGAGGCAAATGTAGGCTTTGTAGTCCATAAATTGTACTTGTACAGTGGTCAAATTGAGCAGTTTTGCAGTGATGGATGTGTAGCATAAAGGGAAGAGAGCCTAGGGGAGCTGCAGACTCATGTGCGGACAGCTGCCATGCTCCAGACATCAGCCGTTGCTAGGTGTTGGGAAGGGACTTTGCAATCAGGCACTGGCTATGGAATCACCAATAAAAACAAGATATGGCTTTATTTGTATAATACTTCAGTCATTTTATAGCTGTGCTCTCCAAGAGCAGCAGGCTTCAGAGTGGTGATTGTGTTTTGGTGATTGAAAGACCTCTCAACTTCAAGCATCACAGACCACTGAGTGGGCAAGCTGTAATTTTCCACAACGGAACGTTCTGTGCCATCTTATTTCTTAATCTAGTGTAGCCCAAAGAGGAAAGAGCTTTTGCCTATCATGCACTAGCTTGCTCCAGTTAATTTCCAAATTGAGAAGGGATTGTATTGCCCTCTGGTGGGAGAAAAAATCATAGGAGCAGGAAGGCTGCAAAACTAAAAAACACAAAAAGGTACCCTGCTGTTCTGCAGTCTTATGGATTGTACAGCGTTAAAAAGTTTCCTAGTTTAACAGCATCGCCCTAGTTATAGATTTGGATTTATTACTCAGCCCAGCAATGGCCTGTCAGAGCGATGGAGTGCTCTCCTGTCTGTGCCATCTCTTCAGGAAGGAGCTATATTTCTTTTGATTCAGTATTTGGCTCTTGCATACTCCCACAGTGCTGGAAGGAGATGGTGGACAGGTGTAGGAAAGACTTTTTCTTGACATCTAAGATCATACGGTCACCTCGAGATGAACACCTGCTCTTGTTGTGTATAGGCCGCATTTGGGGCAGGGTCAGCACACTGCTCATTCTTAACGTCCTAATTTTTTTGGTAGTAAATGACCACTGCTGGACTGACCACTTTCATGCAAGGTGGGCAGTGCTGCTGGGTCACTGAAGTCATGACCGTGCACGGCATGTTACTGTGTGGCACCAAGAATGTACCTGATGTTGCCAGAGAACAGTCCAAGGTGCAACGGTCTCTTGAGTGTGTGGTGAGAAGCAGTAGGGCAGGTATCTCGAGAGGGTGGTGTTCATTGCTGTCCTGGAATCACACAGTAGATTAAGCTTTACAGCGATACGTGAGATATACTGCTGCCAGCAAGTAAACCCTTTGCTTCTATTCTGAAGGGTCATCACCTGAAAGTTCCATATTCCTGCGGTTTCTCAGAGTTTCTCTAAAACAGCTTTTTACCCAAGAAAATGGAGAAATGGTGGTAAGAATGAATATTGTGAACTGAAGCTTTCCAGAAGGGAGTACTGCAAATCCCATTCCTAGATGGATATAAAAGATGCAATAAGAAGGATTTAAGAAAGCACCTTTTTGTCAGGGACCTTTGAATGTCCAGTGGTATTTACCAGCATCATTTTCTGACTAGCTTCTTTACAGAAAAAAAGGAAAAAAACCCCAACTTTTGATTAATGTTGTTTTTCTTAGCCACAAGGAAATAGATATAATGGCCAAGTGCCAGGATTCTGTTTCGACCTGAGCGGAAAATATCTTTCTAAAAGTCCCTTGGAACTAGAGAATAATAAAAATAATCTTCGTCCTGAAGCTGGAGAGAAAGAGTGGATGTGAATGAAAATCCCTTCTGAGCAAAAACACGAGAGCTGTTCTGAATGCTAATGTCAGTAGTTTGTGCAGAGTGTTCTCAGGTGTTTTTCCCTCTCATTTTCACACGTGGCTGTTACCCACACAGAACTTGAAGCGGGTGGCTGAGGTGTGGATGGATGAATATGCAGAGTACATATACCAGCGTAGACCAGAGTACCGGCATCTTTCTGCAGGGGATGTCGCAGCTCAGAAGGAACTTCGCAACAACCTCAACTGCAAAAGCTTCAAGTGGTTCATGAACGAGGTCGCGTGGGACTTGCCAAAGTTCTACCCACCAGTGGAGCCTCCAGCAGCTGCTTGGGGAGAGGCAAGTTTGTGCTCTGAAACCTGCAGTGGGCAAACAGGCTGCGGTTTGGTTTTTTTAAAGTTGCCTTGCTCATGTGCTCCAGTACCGGTTTGCTGTGACTAAGGTGGCAAGCGAGCGTTTAAAGATCCTGCTTGATATGGTTCAAAGACCAGAACTCCTCTACCATTATATTGGCCTGATCAAAGAAGGCAGTTAGGCAGCCATTTCTATTAGTGCACAGCTACAAAGAGAATAGAGACTTGGCTTGTTCTGCATGTTGCGTATTTAGTAGAAGGCAGGACATGCCAACAGGGAGGACTAGGGAGAGGCAGCAGCTGAGCAATAGTAGGAATCTTGTATTTCCAAAGGGCTACACAACTGTGCTGAGCTGCTCTGCTCCTTAGCGTTCCCATCTGAAAGCCAGGAAAATCATCCCTGGTTTTGAAAGTCAGCTGTGTTCTGGGAAAAGAATCACCCCAGGAATGAAGTCATGGATTGTTACACACAACAACATAGTGGGGTCTGCAGTCCTATAGTTAATGGGTTTTGCTGTGTCCTGGAGGTTATTGTACAGCTGGCGATGGGTCCTATTTTGAGTTTCTGTGCTTTCTTCTAGCTGTTATCTGCCGGCTCAGATACATAGTTAAGTGAGGAACCTTAAAACTGTCCTCACACAAATACTGCCACTATTTGAGGCAATTTAAGTCTTCTTTCCTGTCACTTGGTAAGAGTAGGAGATTCAGTGACTAATTTACTATTTCAGGTACGCAATGTAGGAACTGGACTATGTGTGGATACTAAGCATGGAGCCCTGGGATCCCCACTAAGGCTGGAAAACTGTGTGAAGGACAGAGGAGAGGCAGCATGGAACAACGTGCAGGTAACAGTCCCTCTGATAATCATCAGCCCCTAAATAAATTTGGGGAGGGAGAAGTTATAAGAACAAGCGTTTGAGAAGGAAGGCCATTGCAGAACTCTGTCAGGTGAACAGACGGTGCTGTGCACCCCAAGGCTCATGTGCTAATTATACTTCATGGGCTTGTAGCAGGATGTGGCTTGTGCTTGTGGCAGGGTCTGGAGCCTGGCAGACTTTGTGCAGAGCTTTTACCTCCGCTTTGAAGTTCTCAGAGTGAACAAAAGAAAGCACAAGAAAACAATATGCCAAAATAATAAAAGAAACCAATAACAAGGCAGCTGTAATATGTAACAAAGTGAATATTCACTTCAAAGATTGTGCTGAAAGAAGTGATAGAGGAGCATCATGCATATTAATGAACCTGCAGGAGCATTCAATAACCGCTTACTATCATCCTTCTGACAGGAGGCAAATGCATTATAAACACCCAACCATTGCTGGAGAGAGATGAAACTGGCCAGGCTATAGATTCACCCTCTCAACATATAAGGTGCCAGAAACGACAGCTTTATTGTAACAGAAGGGAAGGAAATATTAGTTTGTCTAAACTGTAGCAGCTGAGCTGAGAAAAGATCAAGAAAACAATGCCTCTATTACAGAGCCATGCATAACTCTTCAGGGGGATGGCTTCAGTAGTAGGAGACAGAGCGTTGTTGCATAGCAATTTTGATGCATGAAAACTAGAAACAAAACCAATTTACTAGGGCACCGTCCAAAACTAAGCTTCTAGCTATTAGGAGGATCTTGAACAATTAGTGTTGGCTTATGTTTAGGAAGAGAATGTGTTTTGAACTTCTGTGTAGCACTGAGCCTGAATGATTGTGGTAATTTCTCTCCCAAGAGAGGTTTAAAAGAGAGACAGAAACAAAGTCGCTTCTTTGTGCAAAAGTTTCTGGCCACACTGCTTCAAACAGTAGCACCCTGCTCTGACTGGTCTGTCTTACTGCCCTGTGAGATCTCTCTGAAGAGAGGACCATTCCTCTACCTGGCTCCAGACAGAGCACCCAGAACAGCCCTTCCCCTCGGGGACTGAGGGAGAGGTGTGCTGGCTAGTAGCCCTGCAGAACCACCTTGGCTAGTGCTGGTCACAGAGGACACTTGCACCCTTGCCAGAGATGCTATCCTTGTCAAACCAGAAAGCAAAAGCTTGACAGCAGTGCCTGCTTTTAAACAAGTTTATCTTTTGTGGGATTCAGTCCTACGATGCTTAAAACATGTCATAAGCCAAGCCATGATCATCAGACTGAAGATGCAGCTTGACCACGCTACTGTCTCAAGCCGTGGCCAAAAGCAAATGCCACAGGGGCAGTGCAAGGAACAGAGCATGCGTACGGTGATACTTCCACCAACTGTTCTCCTATGGTCTAATCCCTGTGGCTCAGGGATTTCTGGGCCACATGTGCTGGCATCCAGCAACTTTCATCACAGCCCGAGCATTGCCAGGCATTGATAGGTTGTGCCTAGTTACTAGAGCTAAAACCCTTTCTCTTCTCTTCTGTAGTATCCCTCCTTTCCTTTCACCCGAAAGTGCTGAGAGATCATTGCAGGGTCAGTAGAAGAGAGCACCAGGAAGCATTGCCCTAGTGATTGCCCTTCTGACGCTCCAGTGGAGTGGGGTGGGGAGCTGTGGGCCTCCTGGTCTCTTGTCCCAGGAGGCGTGGGACAGACTCTTCTCAAGGTGACTGCAGGCCTGTGCAGACTCGGGTATTTACTGCCAGCTTTAACTCAGAGCTCCTGTAGCTCTCTGCCTTTTTTGCTAGCTGTGAAGTGCTGTAATTGGTCAGCTGCTCACTTAATCCATGATGTATGTCTGCATTGCAGAGACATTCAAGGCTGCTATTAGTACCCAAGCTAACTAGCATGGCTGTTTGCAGCAGCACAGTCTCATTTAGCATGCTGTGTGGCAGTCCGTGGGGTAGCTGTTACAGACTCCCCTAGTCAGCAGTCCTTATCCCCAGAGGTGGAAGTAGTTTTTCTCTAGAAGATATTGTCCTCTCCCTGAAGCCATCCCCACCCTATGGGCAAAGAGGGGAACGTCGTTCTGCTGGTGAAAGCACCATGCCCAGTACCAGCCATCCTGAGGGTCTTGTTTGTCCTGGCAGGTATTCACGTTTAGCTGGAGAGAAGACATCCGTCCCGGGGATCCTCAGCATACCAAGAAGTTTTGTTTTGATGCCATTTCCCACAGCAGCCCTGTAACCCTCTATGACTGTCATGGAATGAAGGGGAACCAGCTCTGGAGATACCGAAAAGTGAGTGTGTGTGTGTGTGTGTGCACGCGCGCACACGCGCACGTATGCGTATTCTCATTTAAGGTGTCAAATTGCCTGTGGGCACTTACGTTTCCTTAAAATGTCACCGCTCATGTTTTATTCCTTCTCTTCATGTAGCTGTGACAAGAGAATCTACAGACAATCTGTTGTCATTGTGCCATTAATTACCCTTGATTAGAAAGAGGTGACTCCTCTCTTCCACTGGTTAGAAATGGTGAGGACTGCTTCTCCAGGGCTTGCTAAGCAGACGTACACACTCTCCTTGCAGGCCTGTCCACAGCTGGCAGTGAGATGATGCAACACCCTTGCAAAACCTGTTTGCAGAGAGGTGTGCTATGTTTATTGGTTTGTTCTGAATAGTAGAAGATCATGCCAAAAGTAGATAAGGATTTATTCATCCTCCTACTAAGCAATGCTTTTGTGGCCAACAGGTAAGTAGATTCCTGAGTAAACGCCCTGTCCTAGTCCTTGCAATCTGCATGCATGCACCCTGCCTGCAGCAGGATGTGAGCCCGGAGGCTGGAGAACCTGGCTTCAGACATAGCTTTAGAGCTTCCCAGTGCAGATGTGAGGATTGGGCTGGATACCGTTGCAAGGGGTGGGAATGGACCCTGACACTTTCCAACCGGTTAAGTGTGGAACAACTTCTTCAGACACATCCAAGTGACAAAATAGCTTGCCTTGGTTTTTAAGACTTCTTTCTGTTGGTTTTAAAACAGCTTTGCTTCTCTGCTTAGCAACCTCACATCAAATTTCTCTTCTCCAGGACAAGACCCTCTACCATCCAGTAAGCAGCAGCTGTATGGACTGCAGTGAGAGTGACCGAAAGATCTTTATGAATAGCTGCAATCCTTCATCTCCAACACAGCAGTGGATATTTGAACATACAAACTCAACTGTCTTGGAAAAATTTAACAGAAATCTTGATCTTTAAAAGACTGAGAAAAAAAATATATATATTTTACAATTATAGTTTTTACTGGGGAGGGTTACAAAAAATTTTTTTAAGAATACTTTTTTTTAAACAGTTAATGAAGGTAAAAGGGAGAATCTCAGGAGAAGGTTAACTAGCAGGCCAGTCTTTATTGTGAAGATGCTGCATCCTTCTCTTCTGGGGATGGTGGAATTTTAAAGGCTTTGCCAGAGCCACTTCTGTGCTGAGACTGAACAGAAACTCTGTTTTTAGAGGAGTCTGAATGTGATTCAAACTGCTTTTTTTTTTTTCCGCCTTGCTTTTTTTTGTTTTGTTTTATTTCCCACCTGGGTCTGGTGTTAAATGATTTTGTTATCCAGGACCCTCCAGGACTTTTTGTAGCTGCTATACTACCCGCTGAAGCGTTCCCACATAGGTGCTTTATCTTCCAAAGTCCGTCTAAGTAAAATCTTGAACACAAGATTTAATCCTCCGATGTCATAGACATAAAAAAAAAAGGGCCATCAAAATGTAAAATGAAATTAATATTTTTTTGCCCTAAACCAAAATATATTTCAAACAGGTTGAGTGTTATTACTTTCCACATCGTAGCTCTGATAAAGGAATGAGCTCTAGTGGAAGTGCAGCCAAGTGTTGGGAATATTGCTGTAGTTATTAGTGATGAGGAATCTGGGTTTCTGGTCCATTCACTTTGCCGTCAGTTTGTCACTCACTGTTGAATCTTCAAGGTGAAAGATTAGCAGAGGGTTTTCAAGTAAGCACAGTTCTTACAGGTGAAGATTTTTGCTAAGAGCCTTTGGATATCAGGTTCCAAATTTGCCTCTTATTCAGAATCTTTTTAGCATGGACATGTCTAGGGTTTCTCAGAGTTAAATCTACTACATGAAGGCAACTTCCATTTTTCCTTTAGAGGTTTGAAGGCTAACTTAATTCACAGTTGGTGTGAGCAGATTAATTCAGGATAATTAAGTCAGGGCTGAGATTAGCCATTGGTCTTTATCCATTTTCTTCAGTCTGTAGTTTGTTGCAGTCATGAGTTCTGTGGTCAGTAGTGTTCTAGCCTTGTGGGAATGTGCTGTTAATCTCTCCTGCTTTCCCAACATCCACAGCACTGTACAGTTTACTGTGACTGGAAATCTGTTTGCTTAAGCAGAGATGTGGGATTGATGGGCCAATTTCACTAGTACCCTGTCCCTTCTGTAGTCAGTTAGCAGTGCAAGGTATTACCCTTTTGGTTTGGCTGCAGGATCTGCCAGACACTGAACCAGAATTGTCTCATCCCAGGAGCTGGGAAAGAGTACTGACACTAAAGGATGCATGGAGGACCATTGGTTTCAAGTCTATCTGAAGTAAGTGTTTAAAAAAAACCCACACTGGTTTAAAATTAAGTTGTTGCAAAAACAGATTTAATAGTTCAGCCCACTTAGTCTTATACTGAAGGCAGCAGTGGCATTTTCTAGTAAAAGCTGTGAATGACGGTGCAGTTAACCTTTTGCAAAGATGCTGCGTAAATCAATAAAACTAGCCCTTTTCCAGTAATTGCCCAGCTCCACGGTTTGTCCCGCTGAGGAGGTAGTGTGCAGCCAGCTCTGAGAGTGAAAGGCTGGAACACTCAGGGTAGGAGTGGGTCACCCCTCTGGGACTCTGATAAGCATGGTTAATAGACTTCCCCTCCCTGGAGGGGCAGGGAAGCTCTGCTCTGCAGTATCTTTCTCTCCTGTGAAGGCAAGATTTTTGCTTAGTATCAAGAAACAAGCAGGTTGGCTCCCTCTGTAGAGCTCCAGAAGTAAGAAGCCCTTTCTGATGTTGCCAATTGTAGGATCATTGCCCATGTTGCAGATGTCTTGGAGGCCATGTAGTGCTGTGTCTGTCAACTGGGAGCAGACTAGGACACAACTAGCTGCCTCTCAAGCTCTCAAGTCTGATGTATTGACTGTGAGGCTCAAAATCATTTCCACCTCTCTCATACTCACAGCTGAGCCATGTCTGACCTGTTCTGCCAACTTAGCTGGCCCATGCGGTCGTGAAGCAAGGGAGACATGGGCACTGCATTGCAGCTGGGACCAGGCTTGCCAAATGTGTTGATGTCTAACATTTTGGGAGTGAAGAAAGAAAAAAAGCTCTAGGCTTTCCTTGTGACAGTTTTGCAGCAGTATTGCTATGGAAGTGAGACCAGTCTCAAACAGAGTTGACATGTTATGTTCTCAGTAACTACAAAATGTCTGTCATTAGGATCCTTTTTCATTTCCATGGGAAACAGAGCCACTTTCCAGTGCTTTGTGTCTGACTGTTGCTTTCCTTAAGTTATTAATGCTCTCATTAGTCTAGTAGTGCTGACTGTGGATCGCTAGATGGCCTGACTAGATGTCTTTATGAATGTTTTAATACCTGTGGAACAATAAGCTGTTTGTCCATGAACAGTGCTAGTTTTATATAATTGGGACACAATTAGCAAATTATATAAATGGACAAACTGCGGAGTCATTCTGCTTGCAGCTTGCAACTTTGTGTGTCTTAGTTTTCTAATGAGAGGATTAGCTTCTGTTTCTAAAATGCATGGCTTGCTTTGTACTCGGTCTCACCTTGTGAAGAGAATCCTAGCTGCTTGGCTTGCTGGATGCTTGCTGCAGAGAGAACTGCAGTAACAAACAGGTCTTTTACCACTTAATGATCTTAATTTGGAGAGAAAGGACAACTCTTAGCAGTATGCACCAAAAGATGAGGTAATCGTTGAGGCAATTCCTGTTTGACAACCAACCACCAGTACACGGAAACTGGAGCTTTAGTGTGAGTGGTCCTTCTGGGTCCTTCTCAGTATGGTTGATCTGATCTGTTTTCTGAAGGTTTGGGATCTGAGTGTGATAAGTGCCCTACAAATTCTGTACACTTCTGACTGGCTCGCTGGGCTTTGAGCTATTAATTTATTTACATCAATTATACTTTTCAATACCCTAGAGGCTTTGCTGACTAATGAGAAGACTTAATATAGCCAACCATCCACTGATTGAGAAATAGAAGCTGTATTTCATCATCTACATCTTTAATTGAGCCTTTGCTGGGCAATCTGGTTAATTATTCCAATTACTTTTGGTTATTTGTAAGCAAAATTGCTAAAGCATGAATACATAAGCAAATCTTCACATCTGCATGCAAGTCAAGACTGGAGATTAAATACCAGTGATTATCTAATGCAAAATAAATGTTTTCATATTTTTTCCCCAGAAATATTCAAACAACCCTTCTCTCCGAGGCTGCATAAATTCTGCTGCTTTTAAGTATCAGAATCCCAGACAACAGGGGGATCCCTGGATGTGTGTTATGTCGCATAATAATACTTTGATTTGCTCTTGAATCTCTTGTTGATTTATACTGGTGCTAATCTCTAAGGCCTACAAACAGAGTAATAGGTTTGGGGCTTTTATGTGTGCAAGATGTCTTTTTTCATGCCTTGGAAATTAACTTTCTTTTCCACACCATAATAGAAGAACGTGTGGGCCTTACTGAAAGGGGAATACAGCATCATTAAAATAAAGATGTGCCTTTTTAAATGTAAATGTACAGCAAATGCTTAAACTTGAACCATTTCCTAGTGCCTTGCTGGACAAGAGAGAAGAGAGGAAGGGGAGATAAGGATATGAGAGAAAGCTTGACTTGTGCAGTGTTTATGTGTGTTTTTTAAAATGTCTGACTCTAAGTGCAAAATTTGTGCGAACAACAGTAATTCAGAAGCTCCTAGGTTTCCTCTGTTAAATCAATGTCATCAATGACTCGGGGGGCGGGGTTGTCACTCCTAATAGGAAGACTTGGAAAGGGTGGCAACTTCCTCTTGGTACACTGTAACAACTAAAGCTAGACCAGAGGATGTCTTGGTTAGCTGTTGGATGTTTCACCTCATGGTGAAGGCTCATGCATTTCACTGGCATGGAAGATCCTGCATTTTATTTTCTAAGTATCCAAATCGGAAATCAAAAATAGTCCCAAAGGGATATAAAATCTGTCGCAGAAGTGTCTTTCAGAAAGTCGATGCCTTCCATCACTGGGAAACTTTTAAAGGGTGTGTTCAAATCTCTAATACAGAAGTAGCAAGAAAGCGATTTCTCAGCTTAACTTTCTTCCTGGTTTGTTTCACAGTAGTCTATGCACAGGGCTTTGCTTTCCTTTACTGGAGAGTTCCAGTCAGCAAACTTTCCTCCTCCCTGCTGCACTGAGACATCAATGTACTGAAAGTCAAACAGGCACCACCAGCAACCGGCATTGCAAGAACACAGTGCTCTCGTAGATACTGTAGGGTCATTATAGTAGCTATGCTGGCTTACATCACTGAGGGGAGATGAGAGAGACTTCCTAAAAGTCATACTGGGCAATCACATAACTGCTGGGTAAAAAGGCAGAAGCTTTTATTTTAAATTGTCTTTCAAGATATGGACAGACACTTGAATGGTTTTGACTGGAGAGAACAGCCTCTAGCAGTCAGCCTGTCATGCTTTCAGTCAAAAGAGCCCTGGTAAACTTATGTCTGAAACAGTTTGGCTGTGCTAGCACAAGGGATTCAAGTGTACATTGCATCCCACATCCACTCCCAACTGCTGTGGTTCATGTTGCTGCTCACCTGCTGTATTTCTAACCACTTGGAACAAAGGAGCCTGGTGGTGCCTAAGTAGGTCCTTATCTGACAAGTGGCAAACTAGGTTTCCATTTTAAAAATCATTTAGCATTAAAAGCTTCTTAAATAGTTAGCAAACTGTTGCCAAAATGGTGAGTAGCTTTAGGTTAATGTCAGAGTCTGTGGGGGTAGGATTAAAAGGTCTTTCACAGGATACATAGCAAAAGGGGAGCAGGACTGGAAGTCAGGAGCACTGGGTCCTGCTCCCAGTCTACCAGTGGCCTATCACTTGATCTTAAGCAAGGAAAGTCTGTGTGCTGCAATTTCCTAACCTGTGTAAGATTTAGCTTTAAGTGCTTTATTTGCTGACCTAATGAGTGTTGAGTCTGTATTTTAAAACAAGCTGCAAGTCCTCACCTGGTTCGAGTGGAGGGGAGCGATGCAATGGGTGAATGGGAAAGCTGAGATCTAAAATTTCCATCAGCATTCAACACACAGTTGTCAATTTGTCTCGTATTCCTCATTAACCAGTCAGATTGATTTATTCACATTATAAATTTAAAGTGTGACTAAAATAAACTTACCTCCTGCTCCGATTGCTCCCTTGTAGTGTCACGCTTTAACTTGGAGATCTGTGTAAGAAACTAGGCAATGATAGATTATGGAAATCCTAATAAAAATCCTATGCCTGTTTTTTTTTGCTCTGCCTCTGCTAGCTGAGTATGCTCCTTTATTTGCTGCATTTGAGCTTTCTTGGTGCTTCTGTATGATCCAGAAGGCTTCAATGATTCCAGCAGATGTGAGGGATTTGGGAGTTTTATATAAAGCCACTGGATCTATGTGGTCTTAAATCTACTAGTTCAACTCTAGGAAAAAAGTCCTAATCCCAATTAGTGAGCAAGCAAATGTGAACTTCAGCCACAAAACAAGATAAGACCTGATCAAGCTAATAGACTAAAACGTTAGCCCTTATGATAACAATAACAAATAGCTTTAGCCTCTAGGGTGGAGAAGGGAATTGGTTTCAAAATGCAGTCTCCGGGATCTTAGTGATAAGGTCTAAGTTTGTCTGTTCCTTGTACTGCATGCATTTTATCTGTAAAACTGGATGGTGCCTCTTGAATCAGTGTGTATTTATTTCTGTGCGTATTAGGACCAACAGCCTAATATCTGGGGGTGGTAAAGGACTTGTAGCACTTTAATGTAGTAGCTTTCATAAATTGGGAATCATTGATAGAATGCCTAGTGTTTTTAAAGTTGAATGGACTTCCTTTTATAATATATTTAAAATAAATTTTTAATGTGTTTTCTGAAACTGTGTATGCAGAAATGACTGTCTCTGCCTGTTTTGCTCCAGTGATTGCTTTCCCTTCTCTCTACTTCTTAGGAGAATAAGCTTAGTTACCCTGGTCTGGCATTTCCTCAGCGTAGGCTTCCTGCCATGTCACACACTGCTCTCCTCCAGCCCCTTTGGGAAACATCCTTGCCAGCTGCCCTTTGAAGGTATTGGGTATAAATTGCAGGGTTTACTGTGTTTATGCACGAGCAGCCGACAAGCTCACACTTGAGTGCTGTGTTGGGTGTACGTGGCAGGTTCAGGTAGCTGGGGGCTGCAGAGATGCCTTTGGGGCAGGAGCTGTGAACTCCTGTCTGCCCCTCACAGATGCTTCCAGCCAGCTCTGAAATCAATGGGAACAACCCAAAACTCCAGCCCATCAGGGGACCCTGCAGCACTTCAGCTCAGACAAGTTTAATGAAGAGCGGCAGCCACGAGGGGAGGAGACACGTGAGGAGAAATGTAAGGCCATGTGGACAAAGCTGGAGGAGATGTGGAGGGAGACACGTTTGTGCAAGGAGGTGCTCTGTGCCCAAGGGTGCAGTCCTGGAGTGACCATGGCCACGGTGGATGACTTGTGCCCGAGGTAGGACACCTCCGAGGGATAGTGGCCATGGACAATCCTTGCTAGTAGGGGACACTGGGAAGCACAGAGGAGCGGAGAAAACCCAGCACAGAGAAGCAAAGACAAACAGTTACACACTTGACCCTGACCTCCTGCACTACCCGTCGCCTCACTGAATGAATTGGGAGAGACTGCATATGAACAGTGGCAAAGGGGAGGTGAAACTAGGAACAGTGGAGGACGGGTGTTTGGGTGAAATTTAGCCAAAGGAAGGAGAAGGAAAGGTGTTTACTTCAGTGTGTGTTTTCTTTTTTCTCAATACCCAAATCAGTGATTAGAAGTTTGTGTTAAGTAAGTAAAAATTTCCCAGGTTGATACTGTTGCGGATGACACCATGTTGCATCATCAACTGCAGTGACTGCCTTGTGGTCAAGCTATGGCTGGCTTTTCATAGGGAGGAGCTTTTGAGGGTAGTTGGCTGCTACTCTCTGTGGGTGAGTACTTCAGAAGAGGGGCTGGGATGGGACTCTCAGGCACTCTTGTCCCCCCGACCAAACACTGCAATGCTCTCGTGTGTGGATGGTGACCCTCGTGCCATCCTCCTTCCTGTCATGCCTAGATGGTGACCCTTTGCAGTCCTCCTTAGAGCATGAGCCTTGCTGTCCTCTCAAGAACAGAGCCTTGCAGGTGAGGGCCTCTGAGAGCTGACACCTGGGCAGCAGCCACCATGCCTGGGACACTTCCCTCCCCAAGTCTGTCACCAGCCACATGTTCAAAGCAACACAAAAAGCTTTTCTCAAAAGCAGTTTGTGTGTTTACTGCTAGGATATATGGCCATGAGAATAAAATGTTAAAATCACCCAAGCCTATACAGGCATCTTGTCTGAACTACCTTTTCCTGTGGTTTGAGGGAGCTCAGCATCGCACAACTGTTGCTCAGCTTAGGGCAGGATGAAGCTGTCACTCTCCTTTCTCTGTGTGACTGCCTTGAGAGCAACCGCTGGTAGATCCATCCTACACCTTGGTTTTCAGGGGAGAGTTTTTAACAGCTCACTGCCCTTACTGTGTTCTAGTATTTGGGTGGGGAGAGCAGTCTTTCAGCCCAAGACAAGGTAAGTTTATAGGCATTGCTCATGGCCCTATCCCCGTCCCCATTTAGGACCCTCAGCACTTTCTACTGTCACCACTTCATTTCTTTTGTGGCCTTCCCAGCAATCCTTTTTATTTAATTCCGTGGGGTGAAAAACAGTGAAATAAATGGAGGGGAGACACACAATAGCATGTGTGAAAATCTGCATGTGTGAAGGAATGGAAAGGCTCTTTCTTGGGAGACCAGCAGATAACTGCAAGGCATGCTCCTAAGGGAAGACTGTGCCGTGATTCTTCTCCACGGGAACATTTCCCAGGGGAAATATGTGCCAAAAGCTGTGCCAGTTTAAGCATTTTAGCAGGTTCAATATGCGCCACCCTAGAAAAATGCTGAGGAGAGCGGGAGTCTGGTGGAAGGCACTAGGGCACAGTCTCCATTGGCCCCCAAGGTACAGAAAATGGAAATCCTCTGATTTCTGACTGGAGGTACAAAAAAGTAAAAAATAAAAAGGTATTCTTCCCAGGACATCTTTGGCAGTGCAGACCTTTTGGAGAGTAGCATTTCTGTCCCAAGAACCCCAAATGGCTCCATTAAAACAGTACGTTCCAGACGACAGCTACATCGCAGACTTATCTTTAGAGGGTAGTGCTGCTCCAGCTGAGATTTAAAGGCCTGTGCAGGTTCCCCTAATTTGATTAGAGGGCTGGCTTGGATGGGCAGGCTATTACAGCTTCAAAGGCACTAAAGGTGCCTGGGTGCTGATGGGTTTATGAAACATTGTTTCTCACTTCATTGCAGCTCCCACAAAGAATTATTAGATCAGGTTAGTGATAGATACCTAATAAAGAATGTCTCTATGAGGCAGTTTATTTCACAGCAAGCTAGTTCCAGACTAGCAGGCTGTGAAATCTTGAGGTTCCCATGAGGATAAATATGCTGAAATAAACTGCAATTATATGAACACCTCCATGCACTTTTTTTTGGAGAAAGGTGTCATTGTGTTAGCCTGAGCTGTAGGTACTTAACATTGAATTAGCAAGCAGACAGTGACAAAAGCAGGGTTTTTTTTTTTCTCTTAGTAGGCATTGCAAAACAACTTAAAATCTTTTCATTTGCATGGGACAAGAGTTTGCAGCCAAAGATGAAATACAGTCTGACGGTAAGTACCAACCTGTTCTGGCACTGATAGTGCCTGTTTCTCCAGCCACTCCCAGCTTCCCATAGAACAGTCCAAGGAGCACCTGCAGAATCTCCTCCTCACGGGGACAAGAGGAAGTCCTGCCTGTTATGATCATGTTCCCTTTTATCTAGTTGCTAGCTGCTATTATCGTCTGTCCCTACAGTCTGTGCTTTCAGCTTCCTGAATGTCCTTCTGCAAGATTTCCTCAGCCTGTCATTTGATTTTTGTTTGTAATGTTAAGATAAACCTAGAAAGATTGCTATCCGGAGCTCTGAGATCACTGTCAGCCTTCCGGTGTTTTCCCGTTCCCAAAAACAAGGGAATATCTGTATGGTTTTTGCCAGGAGCATATTACTTCAGGCAGGCAGATCCCAGGCAATTTGGCCAGGGGCTTTTTTAAGCGTCAGCATGTTGCTTTTTTAAATCTCTTTGCTCTTCACTAACTGCTTGTTGGTCTGCGGGTAAAGTCATTTGTTTCCACCACCTTCCCATTGGAGTGGCTGGCTTCTGGGAGCGGTATCCCCAGGAGAGTGCACTGTGGTTCTCTAGTAATCTAGAGTGTTAAGTCCCTGCCCTCCAGGTTTATTCTGAGACATGTTTGGTATTGTAAGGACTGCCTGGAAAACACAGATTTTAGCGTTTCTCAGTCTTCTTGTGGGGAGCAGGCAGAACAGGCTGCAAGACGCCTGTGTCAGTGTTACTGTGGGGCAGGCTGATCTGATGACCAAGGGCTTTGAGCAGTCTCTTTCTGAGAAAGGTATTTGTGTGTGTGATTCAGCACAGTTCATCCTGTGCTAACGGACATTGTTCCACGTGTGGGATTTCAGACTTTGAAGTAATTTTAGTCTATAGAACCTTTTTTCTATTTGTCCAAAAAGTCTTTACTTCAGGAAGATGAAATCCTTTTCCATTTACAGCTGCCCACGCACCTTTGACAATAGCATATGCTGTCTGGTATTACAGAGGTGACAGCATTTCCAGAAGTAACATCTTTTCTCTACAGATCAGTAGGAATTTCTTTCTCCTCCTCTCCCCCTCACCCCCCCACCAATTTTATCCCTTTTTTTTTTTTTCCTGAAGATGAAAGAAGTGCAAAGCTTCAAGTCAGTTTGCTTTGGGAAACACTTCCCCAGGTCCAATCTTTTCACTATCCCTGCCTTGTAATTAGTAAAAATTCCATCTTCTTTAATAATATTTCAGCCAGGAACTCCTACCTACACGACATCAGGAGCCTTACGTGATGATGCAGCCAAGAGCAGGCGTTTGCGGAGTATGTGGACACGAGTTACGTTCAAGGGACCGGGCGAGAGCCGCCGGTTCAGCCTGGGCCTTCGCTTGCTTCCACGCCGTTGTCTGAGGGATGCTGGTTCCGTTTGGTCGGTTGGAGAAACCCGCGGTCCAGAGGCGGAGGCGGGCGAGTGCCGCGGCTGGAGGCTTGGGTTTGGCTCTGCGGGTCCCTGGGGAGCGGGGGAAGCCCGAGGGCCGGCGGGGCCGGGGACGCTCCCCGCCTCCTCCTCCCCGAGGGACAAGGCCGGGCACCCGCTC
>WAAD01012216.1:105296-122491 GCA_013389945.1 Fregata magnificens | reverse complement strand
AAAAAAAAAAGAAAAAACTACTATGCAAGCGGAAAATAAAGGGAGCCTAACTTAAAGTTGTCACACACTTCCCAGATTTCCTGTGAAGTCTGAGCAGCTTTGACCCTACGCTGGATCCTCGTCCAGCTCCCATGCTTGAATCACTGCTGCCTGAGGCTCTTAGACTCCTGCTGCTACCCCACCGTAAGGAAAACTCAAACTTCCATAAATCTTCTTGGAGTGACTTATTGCTCAGCCTGCATCAACATCCAGTTCTGGAGCTGTGTTGGGTACCAAAAAAGAGCTTCTTCCATATGAGAAGCAGATCTCATCCAGCTCCACCATGTTTTCTACGTTCATTTTCTGAGGAAAAAGCAGCTAATGGGTCAGGGCTTATGCTAGTGTCAGAGAGGGGTAGCCCTAACCAAATCCTGACCCTCCTATTGCAAATTCCCTGGTGTTCCTTCCAGTGAAAACTTATCCAGTGTGTTTTCCTTTGGACTCTAAAACTTTGCTACATCTGGTTCACACAGCAAAGTGTTTCAATATTTCTGACACTCTCCTTTAAAATACTGAGATTCAGGGAAAATTTGCTGTCCAAATAATCTCAGCATGAAACGCCGCTTAGGAGAGGCTGTGCTGCTTTGGCAGGAGGACATTCTGGCTTCCAAATTCCGCTTGTAGGTTGGCTGCAAATACTGCTGACACAGCAAGACTATGCTATGTTCATATGCACATTCCAGCTGTAAAGAGAGAGAGGTAAATGAGGACTGACAGTTTGAATTGGTGCATGTTTGACTAAAAGTGTATTACGCTCAGTGGCCATAAAATCGTTTTTGGAAACTGAAGAGAAACCCTGTTGTGATTATTTCTACTTCTTAATTTCAGAATTTCTGTCTCTTTACGTGTTGTCCTTCTAGACTGTCAGTCGTCACTTCAGGAATATTCCTGTGAATGAGAAAGAGACGCTTGCGTATTTCATCTATATGGTGAAGAACAACAAGAGCAGGCTGGACCAGAAATCAGAAGGTAGCAAGCAACTAGAATGAAGATTAACAAGACTTGGAATAAGAGAGACCTTGAAGGAACAGATGGTATTGTGCATTTTAGGTATATAAAAACTGTTGAAGTATATTGTAAATTTTTTTTAAAATGCAGTAAGTCTGGATGACAGAAAAAAATACAGACATTCTTATCAAGAGTATTTGAAAACATGTGCCCAGCATGTTTCTGAAGACTTCTTCCCCTCATTTCAAAGTCACATTGGAATAAAGAAATGAGGATAATGGAGAAACCAAGTAAACCTGTAGGACTGTGGAGTTTGTCAACTCAGTGTTTTAAACCATTTCTGGAAATCTGCATCTCAGTCTAATTCAGATCACAGATGGAATTTTTTCACTGAATTCAGACTGCATCACAAATCACCATGCAGTTTGTCTTGGCGCATGACTGGAATAGCGGCAGAGATAAAATTCATTATTGAGGTGCATGGGTCAGAAGTTTGTCTGAAGCTTGCTCCCCACCTACACGTGCTCTGTCTTGCCTTGAGTCAGTGCTTCAAGTCCCAAACTTCTACAAATGCTCCAGCTCACCAAATCTACTCCAGTGAACACTACTTGACTAGTCTGAAATTTTTTTGTTTGGTTGGTTGGGGTTTTTTACCATTTTTACTTCCACTCCCTTCCAACGTGGATGCCAAACAACTCTCTGCAATCTCTTTTTCTAGTTTGCTTTATTTAAGAACTCAGTAATTAATTGTGTGTAAGCATTTAAAAACTTCTGCATTTCCTCAGAATGTGGTATTAAGGCAAATACAGCTTATTTGCTGGGTTTGATCGTGTTGGTAGAAATGCTCGTTTAACTCACTTATGCGTATTTCCTTTGTATTCAAGGCTCAGTGATGGTAGGTGAAACAAAGGCTTAAGACATCTGTCTCAATCTCTGTGTCAGATCAGGTATCAATCACAAGTTATGTGAATTTTATACAGAAGCTAGTCTTTAGCAGGTGTCACAAAACTGCTGTGTGGATTAGTGGGCTCGGCAGTCTCTGTTTAGTATAAAGCAGCCTTATGCTTACGGGTGTAGCACTGTAACCGGGGTAGTGAACTGACTGGAGCATGATGCATTTCATCTGTCTTTGCAATGGGCAAAAAGTATCGAAGCACTTGCCTTTTGTGAGCATTATGTGTGCTTTCATAAGAGCTGTGTGAGTGGAGGGTGGCATGCTGGTGCTCTTTAACTGGGCGCTGTAGGAGGAGATCCCTCTGATTTTGTTATTTAAAGCCAAGGTGTCCTTACAAATAACACAGTGGTTATTTTGGCAAAAGGAGCTCATAAAAGTGTTGGTCGTGACTGACTGTTCTCCAGTGACCTCAAATCCTGTTCAAGGGGATCTCATGATTTAAAGCACCACTCTGTTTCTTTGCTGCCCTAACCGATGTCTCCATTCTGTTACAAGATGCCAAGACTCCACGCAGAGAGTATATTCTCAACAAGCCTTAATCAACGAACCGAACAGTAGAAAACTTTGGCTAGCATTTTGTCAATGGCAGGTTTTAATATTCCAAAACTGGATGAAGCTTTGTTGAAGAGCTAAACACACCGATCACGATCCCAGCTTAGTACTGCATCATGTTTCGTAAGGCATGAAGGGTTCACGTAGTGAAGCTCTTGTTGAAGCTCTCCCAGGGTCTCTTTAAAAATCAAGTCACAATTTAAAGCAAGCTGTTCACATCAGCTCTGAAGTGTTTGCTAATACTCCAAAACCATGTTCCACAAACTTCAACGTGTCTAAATCCTGTGTCATAGGCAGAAATACTCTGTTATGGTACACATCCCATTTGTGAAGTTTTGGGGAGTGTGATTGTTTCAGCATTTCCTTGTTCGATTCAGTATGGATTTTAAGAACATCAGCCAGGAGAGAGGTTCAAGAAATGAGGAGAGAATGTCTTGCGTCAGTATTTCATGAATGTTTAAAAATTTCCTAATTACGCTAGTCCTTTCCTTATTGAAAGGATGGAGTAATTCCCACATCAGTCAACATGATCTGGCTTCTCTCATTCAGGACAGATAGCTAAAAGGGTACGTTCTCTGACTGCATGTTAATCTTCAAAGTGCTCATGTAATCAGAGGATATTACCAAGGGAAAACGAGTCTCTGAGTTGAGAGGGTTATGCCTCATAGTAACTTCTAGACCAAAACTGTAAAAATGTAGTTTGTTTGGGGTTTACTTTGTTGTTGTTGTATTTTGTTTTGTTTTATTTTTAAGAGTAAATAAATCTGTTGGGGTGTTTTAGCAGCCAGGAGCAAAATGATTCTTTTCAAGGAAATACGGTGGCAGGTTCCATCTGTTCAGGTGTATTCACTGGAATGCTTTTGTGCAGAGGTGGTATCCAGGAAACTTTTTTCTTTTTTTTTTTTTTTTTTTTCCTGAAAATAGGCAATTGATGTGAAACGTGATCCTTGTTGGTTTCACTCTTAAAGCAATTATACTTTTTTTAAAAAAATCTTAGTGAAGCGTGATGATGAAGAGATGTTTACCAGCCATTAGCAGCTGTTTATAAGGTGGAAACCTTGGAGGCAAGACACCAAAGAAACAGAGGAATCTTTGGCTGTCAGACCCCATGGCCTTATAAACCCTTGCAAATGCCTTATTACCTTGTTCTCAACTTAGCTAGAGCAAAACGCCTTGAGCAAAAGAAAGCCGATGTCTCGTTGGAAGGGTTAGCCACTTTATGGCTCCCACGCTATAAACTGAAATCACACGTCAATTCAGTAGCAATATCCATGTTCAGGGTGCCTGTGATTCTTGAAAAGCATTTAGTGTCTAATAACCAGAAAACGCAACAATGCAATTGTCGTTCTGTATAATACCATTCTGTGTATTTGATTCCTTATGCTGCATGCCAATTAAAAAAGACTTTCCAACTTTTTGTTTAAACTTCAAAGTAAATGTGTTTGAACCTCACACTTGTGAAGCCATGAGGTGGGACGTTTTCTCAGCACTTTTAGATGGGACTTGTTGGAAAGGTGGAAGACCCAAATCACTTTGGCTGGTATGATAAGATCTGTTTTTTTCCTTTTACATTTTGCTTTTCACAGATGGGCCTTAAATTCTGTCTAGCTTTGAACCATGGAGCACAAGCCTTGGGGGCGTGGAGGATGACCAGATGTCATCTTCCATTTATCATAGTGGAAGCTTATGTCTTACAAGCCTGCATAGGTGACATTCACCCTGGGGCAGAGGAATCATCTTTGAAGCCCTACAGCCATTATATAGCCTAATTCAATTACATAGCTTAATTCAATTCTCACTGAAGAGTTGCGTTAACTTCATTAGACTTCTGAATAGATCCAAAGCCATTAGTATGAAATCCAAATAATGTGGAAACATCTCTTCTGGGGTTAATTTAATCCTGTATGCTGACCCTCTGCTCGCTTTAAGGGAAGAAGAAGAAATCATTGCTGGTAGTTATTGGCTTGAGCTCAACTCAAGGGAGTTGGAAGCATGTGAAGACTTGAGTCAGTGGCAATCTGATGGCTGAAAAGTGCAAATATATCCAAGGAGGCTGTGTTAGAATGCGGGGTTTTTTTTTTTCTCCCAATTTCTGCATCTCAAAGAATATTGTATACCAACCTGAAGTAAATAGTTGCATTAAAAGCTAATGTTTCTTTTGCCAGGCACTTTAGATGCTCAGCCTGAGAAAAGTGGAGCGGGCAGGTTTGTACCACTTGTCCCCAGTACTCTGGTGTTCCAGTTTTCCTTAGAAATGTGGCTGTAAACCACTAGATAGCCTGGAGTGCAAGACTTGACCAAAACTTATCAAGTCTGGCACTTAAAGTTAGTCTTAAGTGCAAGCTGGCTTCAGAGAGGCTTTGAAATCAAAAGCCAAAATAGTAACAGTAAGTGTGAGTTTTCAAGTGGGTCATGATGGCACAGAGAAGATGAAACAGGACATGGCCCGCAGAGAGACTGAACAAAACACACTTCCACAGTTGGCAACATGGAGGAAGATTTGTTCAGTGTTAGCTCTTGTAATGGATGTTTTATGAGAGGGGAAGAAGAGGGGAGCTGTGCACTTTATGTCTTTTGGTTGAGCCAAATGTAAATACCAACGGGAGATCTTCAGCAGTAACTGCAGTTGGAGGGGAGAGAAATGGTCTGCTGGGGGACTGTTTATTTAAATTCGCAGATCGTTATACCTCCCCAGAGCACTAGAGTCACTTTGCCTCTACAGTTTAAAGGAGTGGGTAATACAAGCTAGCCTCCTGTACAAAAGGAGTCCTTGTACTGCCCAGAGTATTGACTGAAGAGTCCCAAAGGTGAAGGAATGTTATTGATGCCTCACTCCCCTTGTCACTGATGCCCTTTAGCCATCTCTGGCTTATCAAGTTAGACAGTTTTCATTTCCCACTTTCAAAGTGCAAATGAACTGTTACGATGTAAGATACTCCTTGCACTTTTCACAGCTATCCCTGGTCTCGTGTTTTTGACTTGCCTGTGAACACATCTTTTTGGAATGAATTAAATGGTTGAAGAAAGTGTGCGGAGGGGAGGGGGGCTCCTGCCTTAAACCTGAACTTCCCTTGCAAGCAACTCTGCAGGCCATCCTGTACATCAGCACGCTCCGGGAGCCTCTTACTTAGCTGAGCCCTAATGGGGCTGGGTTTGCTCCTGTCCTAGCCGCAGCTCTCTGCTCCGCAGTCACAGTGCAGGGGAGGGAAATAGCAGGTAACTTGCAGAATGGCTTGGAGTCTTAGCGGGCTTACTGGGAGAGAAAAACTGTGTTCCCTCTTCTGTTTCTGGCCTCCATGTATTGTGCTGATCTTATGCCAAATGTTTTGGACACCTTGTATTTTTAACTGTGTAATATAGCTGTGTATTGTTAAAGCAACTTAGTAACTTATAGCAAAAACTGTAGAACTCATTTCTCTGAGGTGTAGGAAATGTCCTGCTTCCACTGTGTATGAGACTTTAACTCTGTACTGTCTGACAAAGAGAAAATGCCGAATTTCACTTTAATAAATGATCTATCTAGCCACAAGGCCTACATTCCCTTCTGTTTGCCTTTCTGCCCTTAACGCTGTTGGCTCCAGAGCCAATGGAGTTTTGCTTTGCATGGATGTTTTGCACCAGGCTTCTCTGATTCACTGTCATTTCCCACCCACCTCCCCGGGGTGAAAATATTGCAGACATGGAGGGGAGAATGGCACTGCTGACTAGGGTGTCAAGCCTGAAGTAGAAAACTCAGGTGATGGGATATTTTGTGACAAACCTGTGTGGGTTGCATAGATGCAAATCATGGAGTCTTTTGAATGCAACAAGAAGACCACCTCACAAGAAAGATGGATGTTGTTGGAGAGCCATGTGACCTTGCATTTCAGGGAGTGTCGGGCCTTTCTATGATGGGGATAATTTTTTTTCCCCCTCTATCATGAACGTGTCAATCAAGTGCAGCGTTTCATTTGATTCTTGTTTCTTAATTAATCTTCTTTCTGTCTAATTCAACCCTGTGCTTCTGCTTCCTTCTCAAGTACACCCTTGGCTGGGTCGAAGCTGCATGCCCAGCTGATAAGGTGGGTGCTACTCCAGAGCAATGCTGACATGCAGCATCTCAATGTTCAATCAGTTCAGCTACAAGTTCCTTTTCCATGTAGTGCTTTGTTTCATTTCTTTTTCCCATATTGCTCTTCCTCCTGACCATCAGCCTTATAGGCAAAGATGCCTCACTTTTTTGCTGCAATGAGGAGGCGAGTGGTGCTAGAAACCAGAGCTTGAATACTTGTTCTCCTGAACCCTGTCGCGGCATTTCCTAAGGCTCTGCTGGCACTGTCTGAGGCGTGCTTTAGAGGTTGTAGTGTAGCTTTTCAGACACTTGGGCTCTCACAGAGGAGGATGACAGGATGTTGAGAGCTTTACACTCAAAATACATGACCTGAATTTATCACTGTCAAATTAAATTGCACTGTGGATGTGCAGTAAAGATTTGCACAGATATTTCTCCCTGAAACCATCCCACAACATCTTCTGTATCCTTATTCCTTGGTGCTGTCCTACAGCCAGCTGACCTGTCTGCTTATCATCGTTAAATTCATGGCAAGGGATAAAATGCCCTCTGGGAGGAGGGTGGCAGGTTGTGTTGCCGCTGTACGGTGACTTCCAGCCATGCAGAGCGTGGCCATTTATACTGCCAGTGGTACATGCAGGAGACACTCGGTCCCCCCTGTCCTACATCCTAGGGTATTAGCTTTCAGTAGCAAGGGAGTGGGTACCACAGGGAAGAGACCTTAGAGAGTTGAATGTGTTGATGTTTTACTAAGCTGTGAGAAACAATCAATGATCAGTAGTTATGTTTGAGCCTAATATTCTCTTAGCTAAAGACTGACCTTGATGTATTGGAGAGCTGGGGGAGCCTGAGCTGGCACATCAGAAACAGATTCCCATGTCCTCAGTGCCTGCATTTGTGGACTTGTCTGGAGGCCTTTGCAACGGTCCAGGATCTTTTTGTGCGAGGCAGCATGCTGCCATGCTACAAGAGTATTGCCCCTGTCTCGGGGAGCTCTCAGTTGAAGGCGGCAAGACCAGAGGTGACACAGGTGGGCACCACAAAACATGGAGCAAGGGTGGATCACTTCACAGGACATCACCTGCGTGTTGTCAAGCTTTTTTAGGAGGTATCAGGGAAAAGTCTTCAGGTGAGGACAAGGGCAGCATACCCCAGTGGAAGGGGAAAAGCCATGTCATTTGCATTCCCAAATTGGTGAGCATGGGCTCTTCTGCCAGCACAGCCAGAAGGAGTCCTGCCCAGGGAGGAAAGGCAGAAGGGCTGAAGGAGGACAGCTGTAAGCAGCAACCTGTTGTGCAGGTGCCGTTTTTAGCATGAGAGGGTATAATGGAAACTCCGGTGATAGAAATAAACTCTGCCAGTTAATCTGTTATTTGTATAGGCTAATGAATAATGCTGCTTAATCTCATGTTTGCTCCCTGCCAAGAAACCCACAGAAGATTTCAAGCTCAAAACCAAGGAGGAATCTGCTCAGTCTTTTTAACGTATTCACACTGAGAAACGAAGCAACCAGCAGATTGATCTGATGGGCCTAAAACTGCACGTCCCTCTCTCCACTCCCTGCTGCCGTGCGAGGGCAGTGTTAGCTCAGTAACCTGGGTGGTGGGTGCTCTGCAGCTGCACCTCGGAGCCCAGGGCAGCTGGCGGGGGGACCAGAGCCATTTTCCCATCCCAAAGATGCCTCCTCGGTAGGAGCTAGCTTTGCTTGTCAGATACCGGAAGTGGGATTGTGCTGTAGTGGGATGTGGCGATCATAAAAATGGTTTGTTTGGGTTTGGGGTTTTTTTTTCCTTGTTGGACATTGAAATTGAACACGTCCGATTCTCTGCGTGAGCCGTCCTGCGGCCTCCTCGCAACATTGATGGAAACCAGGCTTCGGTTCTCTGCTCCCCAGCAGAAAGGGCAGCGCAGAAGACTGGGGAAAAATGTGAATGTGGATTTAATGGTTTTATGTTTTAGAGATGTGGTTGAGCAGGCTGAGTGTGCAGGGGAGAGCCTTAGGGCTTACTTTTCTTTTTTCCTTTTTTTTTTTTTATTTCCCCTGTATCCAATAAGGGATGACTGCGCAGCTCTGCCAGCACTCAATCTCACTTTGCCAGGAGCTTGAGCTGCTTTCACATCTCTTATCCTTGCAGGCAGTGTTGGCTTCTTCCCTAAGTACCTCAAAGCCCCTTAATGTGCTTTTATTTAATTGTTTTTGGAACTTTCTCCAAGATCTGTTCCCTTTACATGTTGCAGGAAGTACTCCGTGATCGCTGCGGCATCCTCAGCAGGGAGCACCAAGGTGCCTGCAGGGAAGAGCAGAGACTGCGACACAGGGGAAGAGGGAAGTGTCAGGTAGCTGAGGTGGCTCTGCTGCTTCTCCTACCACACGTATGGACTGCCAGGGACCAGAGAGCACAATGATGGGCACCGCATTAGCAAGCTCACTAACCCAGGTTGTGGTCGCAAAGCAGAGAGGGGGCTCTGAGTCCAAGAGGTCTGTGAGCGTTGGCTGTGTCTCTTCCTGGTCTTGACGCCTGTGTGGGCAAGTCCGTCTTTAGGAAAGGAAAGGTGGTGGGTTGTATCCAGTGGTCCTGGAGCCAGCTCGTTCATAGCTGAGTTTGGTGTCTGGGTTTTCGCCAGCTCCTGCGCCTGTTGAGCAGACGGCAGGCCGGCAGCCATGGCCTGGCAGGCAGCCCTGAGCAATCTGATCTCCTGTTTGGTGGCTTGCCGTCCAAATTGCAGGCCCTTCTTTGGGCTGGGGTGGGAAAGGCAGGCGCCACATCCAGCCCCTCTGCACGGAGATGTGGGGGCAATAGCCCGGCACCTTCCCAGCTCTGCCCGACCACAGAGGGCAACCAGGATCCCTGTAGGTGTCCCAAAACAGGACTGTTCAGCTCTTTCCTGTCCAGTCTGCCCTGGAAGGATCCCTGTACCCTGCAGGTTGATGTTCTCATTGTTCCACACCCACCTTCCCAACAGAACCAGGTTGTTAATTTTTTCCTGGAATTTTCACTGGTTTACTGGCCATAAACCTTGACCCTCATGTAGAAAGCAGAGCCCTTGGTGCACTACTGCTGGCCTTGACTCACCTCAGCCCTCTGTGTTTCTATTTTCCTGGGGATAAAAAGCAGGTTGAAGGCTCTTCTTTGGCGCAGTGATAGCACTGGGTACAGACAGGGCTTTTCTTATTAGACTAGCACAAACTACAGTGCTGGGGAGCTGCGGTCCCTCACCAGGCTATTCCTTGCCCTCCTCCCTTCTCTCCTTTTCCTGATCCTGTTTTCCCCACTCCTCCCTGCTGCTCATCTGCTCCAAGTCTTTCATGCACTCCCCAAAGCAGGCCACCAAAGGTATCTCCGCAAAGGCCTTCCCACCTCTTTATGCCACGTTCCTCGAAATAGGAGCCTAAAAGGGCATTGGGTGTGGAATTGCGTGGGTTTAGCCCGAAGCAGCTGGCTTGGTTCCTGGATGTTTTGTAGGGTGAGTTGTTGAACACAGCAGCCCAGGATCAAGTTTGAGTCGAGCTGATGAGCTTCAGCGCAATGCCTGTCCTTCCACTCTCCATCAGACACAGGACCAAAATAGTGGAAGCTGAACAGTGAAGGTGAGCAGAGGAGGGAGTTTCGGGGTTGACGCAAGCTTTGTGCGCTGGCTCAGACTCCTAACTCCTTCCAGCTTCTCAGTTTGGGAAGGAGCTCCTGGATGAGGCAATTAAACCAGCTTCTCTGGCCCCCACATCCCCCCCGGCTGCTCCTGCAGGTCAGTTACAGGCCATGAGAATTTTGTCAAGGTAGCTGCAGTCTAAGGAAAAAAAATCCCTTTTCCTCTCAATTCCTCAGCTTTCAGCCGCTAGTGACGCCATAAATTCCCCTACTTCTCTGGTTACTGTAAAGTCTTTCAGGGTGGTCAGGACCTGAATTCCTCAGGCAAAAGAACAAGCAGGGAAAAAGGAAACTTTGCGAGCAAGGACCTTCCCTGCCTCGGGGATGCGTCGCAAGGAATCGGCGAGGCTCCAAGCACGTGCTCTTGCCTTGCAGTCCCTCGGCTCAAGCCTCTTGGGTAACTGCCTGTCTCATTTTCCTCTCACCAATAAATATCTTCCTACCAGCCTGCGCTTCCTGCTTGTGCTCCAGCAGGTCCGTCTGGCTCCTTGGCCCCTCTGATCTGCAGGCTCCTGGAGCTGTGGCAGCTCCAGGTTTGCTATTGCACTTTAGCTTTGGAGTAACCAGGAGAGACAGAGCTTGTCCAGCATCACACAGCTATGGAGATGGCAGGGAGTCCTGCTGAGCAAAGCGCCCGGCTGTTTTTACCCCCTGCCCTGAGCTGTACAGCACTGATCCTCCACCAGATAGCCCCAGCTCCCAGCCAGCTTCCATCCTGGACCTTAAATCCAGCTGCTGCGTGGGACACAAGTGGGCTGCTGTGCCACCCCACACCATCCAGCTTCACCTGAGGGCTGTGCTGAGATGCGATGGGAGAAGATCAGCAGGAAATTGGCAGCAAAATGTCGTCGCTGCCAGAAAAGATGCTTGCTAAGGGGATTGCTCCACCACTGAGCAGGACGAGGATGGGTCATTCTGCAGAAAGCCACAGTGAGCACCTTTGCTAACCCCACACCAAGCATGTAAGTCTTGTGAGAGGAGTAAATACTCACTTTTCCCAACACCCTGCACTGGGGAAAGGGCCTTCATGGAGTGGAGCAACGACAGTTGGCTTTGGAGAGGTAGTGGCATGGGGTGGACGGTGAGTTTGTCCGTTGTTTGAAGGATGGTCTTGGGAATGTTGGCCCAAGGTGCAGTGCTCTTGGTCTTCTCCCAGCACAGGCAGCTGCATGGAGAAATACACCCTGGGCAGAGCTCAGTGCTAGCAGACCCAAGCAGCGACAGCCATAGGGGTGAAAACCCAGAGAGTGTGGATTTGTTTTAAAAAAATAAAATAGAGAAAGAAAAAAAAGTTGAAGCCTTCATCTGCCTTGTGGCTCCAGAGTCTTCCCATGCTTGGGCACCATTTCTACAGCTATGGATTGGAAATGCATCTTCTCTTTAGATGGGTCTCAGAATCACGTGACTCCAGAAGCATGGAGACTTGAGGAAGAACTATTGCATGTCATGAGCTTTGCAGCTGAGGGGGCCTCTGTTAGACAGAAAACCTTCCCACCTGAGCGGTACTCCCAGGAGACAGTCTGACTTGGGAGCCAGCAACTGGGCTGAGAGGCTCCGAGTGTTGGGAGAGGATCAAAAAGCTCCCCTGGCAGTAAATCTTTCACGTGCCATGTTACTCACTGGGGCTTGTGGCCATTCCTCTGAGGTCGGCCCCGGGTCAGGATTTCTCCTGTCTCTTTAGCCCCCAAACCTGGAGATTTTTGTCTTATCTTTGACGCCATCTTGACACGGAAAACAAATTATGGCCCAATTACCCTTACTGAGAGGGGCTGGGGCTACCTTAAATGGCCAGAACTATCAGGTGCTTCCTTAAGAGCAGGTAATTAGAGTGGGGTGCGGGGTGGGGAGGGGGGCAAGGACTGGGGGGGACCCCTGGCATGGGGCTGCCCTTGTGCCCCTGCTTGGCATGGCAGGAGGGGATATCCCATCCAGCCCCGTCCCATCCTATCCCATCCCATCCAGTCCTGCTCACTCTGGCCCTGCCATGCTGCACCCTTGGGCTCTGGAGAGGCCAGAGCAGAGATGGGGCTCTCCACTGCTCCCCACCAGCGCCGTGTCCGAGGGGTTCCCCCCTGCCCTGTGCCTCCCCCAGCCCTGTGTCACCGGCTGGGGCCAGGCCAGAGAGGCCCCGTGACAGGAGGCAGCAGCCCTGGCCCTGGCCATGACCTTCGGGGCGACCTTGAGCGAGTCCCTGCCGGGGCTGGGGACCGGCTGTGCCTCTTATCCTGAGCAGGGACATTTCCATGCTCACCCCAAGGAAACAGCAAACAGCAGCATCACGGCTGAACTGTCGTAACAATCGACCTGAAACTTAAAAAAAAATATTTTTCTTCCCCTCTTTCAGTGACATGAAAACGCGCTCTCCTCTGCTGTGTGTCTGGGCATTTCTTGCCCAGGGTTGTGCTGTCCACCTGAAACTGGCAGCCGTTTCGGGGGCCGACATGTGCTGAGCTGGGTCCCAGCCTGCAGCCTGGACCGTGCTCGTCGGGGGGCTGCTGCCCCAGTCTCTCTGCCCGGGGAAGGTGGTGTCGGATGCGTGCGGAGCCGGGTCCCTTCCAGGAGCCAGCCCAAGGAGCAGGGAAGCGGAGCTGTGCAGAAATATTGGACGCTCCCCTGGCCTTGCAGGTTTGCTCCAGGTGCCCTCGCACTCCTGGGTGAGCGGGTGGCTGGGGCTGGGTGTTTCTTTCCCTTTTTTTTTCTTTTTTTCTTTTTTTTTTTTTGTCAGATTGGTATTTTATTTGGCTCCATACTGTCTACCGAGCTGTCCAGTGTAACCCTTCCCTCGCTGCTTCTGAGATAAGAATAGGCTCCCCTGAGATCAGATAAACAGGCCCATAAATACCTACAACAACAACAAGCAGGGTCTGGGCTTGGCAGAAAGGGAGGGAAGAAAAAAAAAAAGGCAAAAAAGGAGCCATTTCTTTGCACGCCAAACCCCAGGGGTGCAGAGCGTGGGGTGGGAAGCGCCCGACAGCCCCTCTGTCCCCAGCGCTTGCCTGCTTGGCCAGGCAGGGGGGGCAAGGGGCCAGGCATGGCAGGCAGCAGGGCGGCCAGGTCCCCTCCACCGTCCCTCGTGGCTGAATTCCAGTGGCAGGGGACACGGCACGTATGATGTTGCCCCAGGGCCGAGCAATCCCTGTGTGCGTGTGTTTCTGTCCAGGCAACTGCAGACTCAAGCCTGCGTGCTGGGAGCGTGATGCTTCCCAACGGCATCAAGTTCATGGCAGGGTCAAGCCGTAGGTGTGTGCAGGGCCACCTCCCCTGGCCCATGAGCTAGGCTCTCAGATGGCCAAAAATTCAAAGCTGGTGGCCAAACCATTCTTCTTCCACCCAGGTTTGGTGCAGCCGGCACCGAGAGCCCTGCCGGAGGCTGCCGGGACGCCTCTCCCAGCCGCTCAGGTTTGCTTCCTGAGGAAGAGAGGCTGCCCCCGTGCAGGGCTCCCACCCCCCCTGCAGCTCCTCTCCCTTTGGGGGTGAAGGGGGTGACCCCATCCTAGGCTGGAACCAGTGCTGAGCTCAGCATCGACACCCCTTCCCGGCCCCGGAGCGGCGGAGCCGCCTGTGCGGTGCTGAGGTGGGGACAGAGCTCTCTGCTTGCAAATACACCCCTTCCAAAGCGTGTATTTTGGGGAGCAGTGAAGCCCCAGGGTACAGGAAGCGTTTAGTTCTTTTTTTTTTTTCACCCATCCTCCCCCAAAACGCTGAACCAATGTCGCAGGAAAATCCCCTTGCTGGGCACGGAAACCCTCTGCGGATGTGGAAATGGAGAGCGTTTTCACTTGCAAAATCACGAAGGAGCAAGGGAGGCTGGCACTGGGGACACCTTTCCCAGAAGTTTGCAGCCAGCAGGTACCACCCCCAGAAACTTGTGGTAAGAAAAGGAACAGTCCTGCGGATGCAGGCAGAGCATTGCCCCGGCTGTGCATGGTGCCCCCTTCCCCAGAAGCAAAGCTGGAAACCCATAAGAAAAAAAACACAAGAGGTTTTTGGTGGGGTAGAGGAGGGTCCCCAGGCTGCAAAAGATGTTCCAGATAGAGCCTAGTGTGCCGGGACAGAGATCACCGAGTCCTGTGCAGAGTCCCCCCTGCCTTACGCAGCAGAGCAAGTCCCAGGTCCCTGTTTAACCCCTTCTCTCATCCGATGCCAAGGGGCAGCCCCGACTGGTGCCATATGGATACGGGGATACGGGCTGGCACATATAAACAGGATTGGGGCTGGACACATTTATGGGGCACTGGATTACAGTGTCAGTGATGGCTTGGGAGCTTTTCTGTAAAAACCCAGCCCTTTAAGGGATTGTGAAACTTAGCCATAAAATAGGATATTTGGGGCTGATTTTCTGTACATCTTTTTTCCTTTTTTTTTTTCCGCCCGAATGTGTTTGGTTTTAGAAGTGCCCTGTTCTAGCTTCACTCACGGACTCGGTACCATGCTAAACTTTTTATAGCCTGAACAAAACAATACCACTGCGAGCGTTGCTCTGCTCAGGCAGTCAATTTTCATCTCAGCCTTGTTCAGAGATCAGAAAACAGATCCAGGGCTGGGAAGGCAGCCGTGCAGCGGCTCCGGAGCGAGGGAAGGCTGAGTCACGCAGCCTGATCGTTCTGCGAGCTTTAATTACACCGGCCATACACCCCAATATTTGTGTGTCCATCCATCTGTATTTGTACACACGCGCAAAGTGGTTATAAAACCCGAGCTGCTTCCCCACGGGTGAGCTGGTGTATTTTTGGTGTGTGCGGCTGCACATGCACAGATCGATCGACATGTCAGCGATTTACGGGTGTTGCATCATTTTTTCTATAGCTTTAGTTGCAAGAAAAAGCTTGGTTTAAAATAGAAAATTTAATGCTCCCAGATGAGCCCTCAGATTAACCCTACAATAACATACGACTCTTCCCCGTCTCGGTTTTCTTTGCCCCAGCTGAGCGTTAGGGTTTATCCTGGGATCTCTGGGAACGGCGGCATGGCCAGGCTGGGAACGCAGGATCGGGCCCTGAGCCCGTGCATGCACATCTTGGAAGCCACCCTTCGGTAACAGAGCTGTGCGTGCACAGAATAAAGGAACGAGGATTCAGCTTTAGTTATTAAGGATTATTAAGGATTTATGCCTGAGAGGTGACAGAGACGACTTTGGGCTGCGTGAGCGTTGGTGTGTCCGAGGCTGGTGGCATCTGTCGTGTTCAGACGGTGAGGAGGGGATGTTGCTCCTTCCAAAATGTGGCCAAGGCAGCACCTAAGAGGGGATCCCTCTGAGAAAGTGCTGCCGGTGCCAGAGCCGTGCAGGTGAGCTGCCTGAGCAGGGAAGGGGAGCGGAGCCCTGGTTCTCTGCGTGGCAACAGTAAAACTGGGGCTCCACAGCCCTGCGGTGCTCATGCCATCCAGCTGCTGTAAAGGCCATCCTTCCCCAAGCCAAATCCAAGTCCGGTCCCTCTAGCAGGTCTCCTGGGTGGGGAGGGAAGGGGTTGTAGGGCAGGGGCAGAGCTTGTGCCCTGGGGCAGGCTGCAGGTACACATTTGCAGAGCCCTGCCAGCTCCTGGGGTGAGCGAGCACGGCATAAATAAGTCCCAAAGGATCCCACGGAGCTGCCCGAGCCCCACGGGAGGGAATTCCCTCGCATGGATCAGCCCCACAGCAGGGCACTAACTTAAGGGGAGTCCTTAACCCCGCAGCACCCCTCGTCCCTGCGGGCAGGAGGCCCGGCCGCAGCAGTGCACTCTCAGGAGCAGAGGAAGGCGGAAGGGTCAGACCCGAGGCTGTTTGCGTAAAGTTTAAATTTTATTTTATTTAATTTTTTTTTTTAATTATTCAGTTTTAAATACGTGGTGTGGCGCGCCCGGTCCCTCGGGAAGTGGTCATGCAGATCTGAGGTAGAAAACCCGGCACAGGAGCGTTCCCAAATGCACCTCTAGGTAGTTTCACCGCAGCCACACATCGGTCAGGCAGCGGACGGGGACGGGGGGGGCTCGTATTTACAACAGCAAACGAATCAAACCGTTTCAGCCCGGCCCGGGAGGGCAGGAGCCGCCGATCGCTGCTGACTACGGGAAGGAGCAACGAGTACTGCAAACGGGGGAAGGGGCGAGGGGGGAAATGGCCCCCGACGGGGCGGGCAGGATCCGGCCCCGCAAGGCGCCCTTCGCTTGTCTCCCGCGGAGCATCCGTCTCGGCGGGGGGGAGCCGGGCCGGGTACCCGCATCCTGCGCCTGGATGGGCTCCGGGGGCCGGGCCGGGCTCTCTCCGACATTGCACATGGAGGGGCGAGCGGGGAGCGCCGTCGGGGCAGCCCTCAGGGGTTCAGTTCCAGAGCCCAGACCTGCTGGGGCCAACCCGTCCGGCCCTTCAGCTTCTTCTCGCCGTGGCCCAAAGGCTGCGGATAGACCTCGGGCTGCTGCGGGAGAGGAGACGGGGAGAGGGGGGGGAGAAAGGAGCGGTCAGGAGCGNGCCGGTCCCGGGGGTTTATCCCTCGGGGAAAGCGCCCGGGAGCCCGCCCGGCCCGTCGGGAGCCATCCGGGCAAGTCGGGGCGGGCTTTCCTCCGCGAGGTCCCCCCCCAACCGGGTGGTTTTTTCTTTTTAGGCTGGAAAAAAAAGGCTTCCCCCCCCACACACCCCAGCCCCGGGGCTTTCCCCACACGCTCCCGGCCCGGGGAGAGCGGGGCGGCGGGGTCCCGGCCCGCCTCTTACCGTCTCCCGTTTCCTCTTGTTCTCCCTGCCGTCGGCCTTCTTGAGCTCGGCTTTGAAGCCCTCGGTGTCCCCGGGCTGGCTGTCCTTGGCCAGCACCTCCATCAGGTAGGCGATGTAGCTGGTGGCCAGGCGCAGGGTCTTGATCTTGGAGAGCTTGGTGTCGGCGGGCACGTTGGGGATGCACTCGCGGAGCTCGGCGAAGGCGCTGTTGATGCTCTCCGTCCTCCGTCGCTCCTTCTTGGGTCCCCCGACCCCTTTCCGCCGGCCCAGGCGGCCGCTGAGAGCCTCCAGCCGCCCCTGGCCGGCCGGGCCGTACTCG
>WAAD01012216.1:58973-104375 GCA_013389945.1 Fregata magnificens | reverse complement strand
GGGCTGGGCGCCCCCGGGCTGGGCATGGCGGGGGCTGCGGTGACGGCGGGGTGGGCTCCCTGCACACGGGGCACGTTGCCCACGCGTGCTCCGTGCGCACACGTGCGTGGCACAAACGCATGCTGCATGCAGATGTGCGCTGCACCCCTTCAGGCACGCTGCACGCGTGTACAGCACGCACCCGTGTTGCGCAAATAGACGCTGCACACGTATGCAGTTACACCACGCACATATGCTGCTCACACAAGTACGCCGGACGTGTTGCCTACGCATACCACAAACAGAGATGCTGCATACTCTGCACATCTATCTGTGCTGTACACACACCCCCCCCAACACATTACATGCATTTAACTGCGCCCATCTATGTTACACGCACACACCGGCAGCACGCATATGCTACACACACATGCTACACACACAATGCCACTGTATATATTACATACACACACGTGCTGCACATATGTACTGTGTATACACATTACATGCGTGGCATATGAACACAGGCGTATGCTGCACATCCATGCACAGACACTGCACACACATACATAAGTATATAAAAATGATACTATTCACACACACAAACATATTTGCGATAGGGCAGTGGGGTCCTGCCCTGCGTTTCCCTGTCCCAGCCTGGCCACGAAAGGACTGGGGGGGTCCCACTGGGACTGGGATCTTGTACTTCACCGCAGCCCCCAAACCTGAGCCCAGCGTGGGGCACTGCAGTGGACAGCATGTCCCGCTTCCCTCTGCACCCACGGGAGACAGATCCCCAGGGCAACGGCTTCCAGACCCCGCGCTTTGCCCCCAGCCCGGACGGGTGATGTTGGGGCCAACCCCTGCTCTTGCTCCAGTTATTCCCAGTGAGGACAACCTGGGCACGGCGGTGGCGATCACAGCGCGGCGGGGCAGGAAGGGGCTTTGGGCCCAAGGTATGTTAGCGATTAACGGCGCTTTCCAGCGATTCATCTTGCAGTGGAGGGTGGAAACGTTGGAGGGTTGTTTGCAGGCGCTTGTATTAATCATCCGGGCTAACACACCATTAACGTCCTCCTGCATTTTAAAGATGACAAATTTTATTTGACTTCTCTCAATCACGGTTCCCGGGCGGATTCGGGAGCCACTTAAATGCCTTGGATTTTCCATCGTTAGTTGTTACAAGGCGAGTTGCAAAGGCAGGAGGCCGGGGGGGCCGGGGCAGGGTGCAAGCGGGTCTCTAGTTCTGCTGGGCCCTGGCGGCCGGTGGGGGACGGCCGTACCGGATCTGCCCCGCTTCGCTCCCCCGGCTTTGTTCTTAGCTGCTGCAAAGCCCCCCCTTCTCCACCCCCTTTAAACAAGCGCCCTGCAAACATTTGCTAGTGATTACCCTCCCGTTAGAGTCAGGCCTTGGGTAGGGTGTCGTGTCCCCGATTTCCTCCAAAACTCCAGTGGCTGGGTGGGATCCCTGAGCCCGGCTCAGAGCTGTCGGGGGCCGGTGCCCGCCTGGGAGAGGGGCAGGGGTCCCGCTTCATGCCCCTCCCCGCCATGCCGGCATAGCATCACCTGCAGTGCCCTGCTCCCCGTGACCAACCAGCCAAGCTCTTCACTGAGCCTCTCCTCGACCCTGTAAAAGCCCTGATCCAGCAAACCGCCAGGCTGGGGTCTGTGCCACCCAACTCCATCCCTGGAACCGCCACCCCCCCCAAAAAAAAAACCCCATAAATGCTATCCCCATAGCCCAGCATTGCACAGGCCACTCACAGCCACGTCCAGCTCGGAGCCGTCGCCTCGAGCCGTGCATCAGAGCCACCTCCAGCCTCCGGCCGCCGAGCCAGGTAAGCCCAGCCCAAGCCTGGGCATTATCTTGCTTTATCCCCCCCCCCGCCCCCCCGCCGGAGGTCTCTGGACGCTGTGCAGTTTGGAACTGCTCAGCTGAGCAAATAGTGGGACCGACGGGTTGATTTTCCTTTGGAAAATCGTTCTAATCTTTCGTGCTTTAATAAAATAATAAAACCGGAGCCCTTTTCGCGCCGACACCTTCTAAATCAAACCAGACTGCCTTTGTCATGGCGTCCAAATTTAGCACTTCTCAAACTTTTGGTGAGTTTCTTTAATTTCACGTCTCCCTGCTCGCGCGGGGGGAAACGCCAAGCGGTTCGGATTAGGCGATTTATGGCTGGCATGGTGGGAGGAACCACGTTTCTCTCCACCTGTTTTCCTTCAAATCCTTCCCAGAGAAAGATTTCCTGCCCTCACGGCCAGGCAACGGCAAGAGGGGGCCAGTGCTGCATGTTGGGGTGTGAGGTTATCCCGGGTCTCCGCAGCCCCCAGCACCCTAACCCCAGCAGGAGCCACCCAGCTCTGCACCCATCCCCTGTCCTGGGACGGGGGCTGCAGTTTTGGCCCCAGCCCCTTGGCCACCTCCTTATCAGCGCTCAGCGAGCGGCAGCCCGGGGTGTCCTGTGACTTTGACGCCAGCTCTGCTCCCCCCCGCCTCTGGCTCCCTTATCTAAATAGGAGCGTAAATCAGGGTCTTGGCAGATGCCCTGGCAGGACAGGGACTCCATAAAAAGGGGCTCTGCTCCAGCTCTGTTTACATTGCAGCCCCGTAAAATATTCCCCTTGTCTTCCCTGCTAGCGTCTCCCTGCAGCATGCCGGCACCCTCCTGCTCCTGCATCCCCCCCGCCCCAGGCTCCGCTGCAGCCCCAGGGTGCAGCCGGGAAGGTCCCAACCCCGACACCCTGCAGCACCGCCCCCGTGTCCCCCCATCAGGTTGTGCCCGGAGGTACCTCCGCACCCAGCCGCTGCCTCCGATGCCCCTCTCTGACAGCCGCTGCAGGCACAGAGCTGGGCTGAGCCAGTTCCCCCAGGCAGCTGGGTTGTGTCTAAAGGTGCCCCTGGGTATTTATAGCACTCAACCAAAATAATTCAATAATAATCACTCAGCACCTTCCTAAAAGTTCTGCTCCTGGAGGCCTGGGGGGAACGGTTGCAAAAAGCCTCGGGAAACTGAGGCATGAGCAGAGTTTGCTTCAAGGAGAGGTGCGTGGGGCTGGCTGCATGCGTGTCACTGCTCTGGGGGGATTATTTCCCTCCCGGTGATGTGAGGAGGGAAACAACCTGCACAAGTGAACGAAATCAGGTCAGTTTGATCAGCAATGAACCCAGCCCTAGGGTCACGGCCAAGGCTGGGATACGAGTGCCATGGCTGCGAAAGCCCGCTCAGGGCATCCCTCCTCCCCAGAAGGGTTTGCCACACATGTCTTGCTGCACCAGCATGGGTCTTGTAGGGGCCGGGGGAGCGCTGGGGTGCAGGGGAGCTCACGTGTGCCGGTGCTTGTGCACTCCTGTGCCCTCACACTGCCCGCTTCCCCCAAACTACATCACTGGGCTGCTTGATCCTACAACATCACACACACAACCTCAAGTGGGGTTCAGGCTGTCAAAGCCCCACCAAAGGAGCAGGAGGAATTGGGGGTGAGCCGGGCACCCACCGTGGCGGTGGCTGTGCTGTGCTGAGCCCGGATGCTCCTGTTCTCAGCAGCAATCCGTGACATCTCCGTATACACACCTCCCGCGCCACCCCTCCGGCGACATAAAGGATGACTGCAACCATTGCCTCTCAAGAAATACAATCTATTTATGGCCCGGCAGCCACTGCCCTGTCTGGATAAATCAAAAGGAAAACAAAGCTTTATGGAAAAAAGATTATTAAATTTTCCATGTGCTCCTGAAGGGATGCGCCAGGCACTCACTGTTTATTTTTTTCCTCTCTCCTCGCTCATACTGTAAATGACATTGTGTTTACGAAAGTTTTTATGTCATCAGAGCAAAGTCACAGCTCAGCTTCCTCTCCTGTGTATTTTATGTAGATGGATGTGTCTGCGAGGAACATTCAAACTAAACAGAGCGCTGGTTTATAGGAAAAAGTATTTATTTGAAAAATCGTAACTCACAATTTCGGCAAACCCGGGCTCCACATTTATTGCCGCTAATGGGGTGTGGCGGCCATAAATTAACCTGGAAAATTGCTGCGGCCGTATCAACAACGGCTCATTGTGCTGACGGAGCAGAGCGGAGCAGCCGCTCCCCAAAGACGGCTCATGTCAATTTGCAATTAGGTTTGGATGCAAACAATAGGCAAATGGAAGGTAACTGCAGCCTCACAGCTCACCACTGGAACCGGCCCCAAAATCTTTACTCCAAGCTGGCGTGGGTGCCCCAAGTCTTACCTAAAACAGTGCTGTTCCCCCATCTGATTGCCACGGAAATCAGTGGAAGGAGGCTCTACCTGCCATAAAGGGAATTTCTGTTTGTATTACCTTACCGCCATGGACATGCAATTGGAGATGATGGAAAAAATGAGTCCACGAGCTCCGACTGGCAGCCCCGGGGACCCATGTGCAGGGACAGCTGGTCCGCTTGAGAGTTGACCTCTCTTAATCCAGAAGAAACTTTTGCATTGAAGCAGGAGTGATGCTTCTGCCCTAAATCCTCTTATTTCCCCATTCAAATTCCCTGCTGAGACCAACACTGACCCCCAAAGCCCCGGGGCCGAGTGCTGACCCCAGGGCAGGAGGTGCCACCATCATCCCCCTGTCCCTGATCCCCTGGCTTGGGGCAGGGTTTGGGTGCTGACCCACGGTGGCACCTCTCCGCTCACGGGCAGAAGCGGAGAAGAGCTCCTGGCTGATGCAGGTCCCTGACAAAAACCAGCGCCTTCCCCTCCTCCGTCCACTTTCCACTCCTGAAGCAAATTTACAAGGGCTCTAAAATGTCCTGCTCCAGGGCATCAGCCAACTGCTAATGGCTGGGGATTGGGAAAGACATTTCCTCCATGCGAGAAGGATTGCATAAGCGCTTATTAAGGCAGCTCCTGGCGTCTTCGTCTAAAGCATCTGGTTTGGGGCATGGCTGGAGACAAACTGCTGGATCTGGATGGGGTAGAGCTGGGCTCCCTGCTGCCAACTTTCCCCTCATCCGGATGTGGGAGCAGGTTTGGGTCGTCTCATACAGGCCGGTGGGGAAAAGGGAGGTGGGTCATGACATGAGATGTGTCTTTTCTCCCTCTCCCTCTGCTCTCCATCTCATCCTGGCGGTATTGTGTGGACTGCCCACACATATATGTGAAGGACTTGCCTTCACACCTTTTGCTCTTTTGGCTCTTGCTTTGTGATGTTCAGCAGGAGGAAGCACGGTTTGAGCTTGGGGCCCTTCCCACCCCAGATATGACGATGCCCCACATGCACGAGGGATTTCCCTGGTCCCTGGTCACGCTGCCATCCCACCTTCCTTGAAAGAGGGGCTTCCCTCCTGTCCCATTGGCACCGTGCCTTGCGCAGGGACTGACCCAGCTTGTTGGTCAGGCATTGGGTGCTCCTCCTATCTTGCACCGTGTTTGCATGACATTGCAGGTAAAAGGGGGCCTCTGTGCTTGGCTTTGTGGTGGGAGAAGGCTGGTGACAGCAGCACAGACCACCGAAATAGGGTGGGAAGCTCTAAGGGGCTCTGCTGTGCTGCAGGCTCAGTGCTGTGTGCTGGCACTGGGGAGCAGCCGGAGCCAGGGAGCAGCATCCTGCCCACGTTTCCCTGTGGTGAGACCGTTTCCCAGTATCCGTACTTCCCACCCTCCTCTCTGTGCAGACCCACCTGGGGTTTTTAATTCACTTTGTAAATTTTTCGGGGCAATTCCAGTTCTCGTCACACAGTGCCTTGTGCCAGGTCCAGGCTATGCCAGCACTGCCAGTTTAGGAGGATAAGGACAGTGGTGCCTTATTGTCCTGGTTATCCTCAGCTCTCCCAAAATCCCAGGAGTCCCCTCCTCCAGGTGCAGGAGTTACTCCTCCACTCCCAGGGGAGCAGAGGGGCTGGTTTTCCCCCAGTTCCTCCCGCTGCATCCGGAGAGGTCCGTGCAGCCGCTGGGCTGGCTGTCAGGTTACGGCAAAAGTTGCAAGATGGTTTGTTCAAGGTTGGGTTCATTTTCTGCAGATTGGGATGGTTTTAAAAATTAACAAGCATCTGTTAAGACTTTTTTTGCAACTGAAAATTATTTGGGGGCTGGGGGTTTTAAATCATTTTAGTGCTTTTTTCCACCTTTTTTTCCCCCGTTTTATAAATGGGAGGTGGTAGAAGCAGGAGTGCAGCCAGCATCAGACCGTGGCTGCAGATATTTTCCTTTTTAGGATGCAAGTTTTGAGGGGAGGAGATGGTGGGGAGCTGGGGGTCAGTTATTTGTCTTGTTTCCTTGGATTTTGCTTTACGCCTCCCCCCAAAAAAACAGGGAGAAGAAGGGGGAATCTGGACATCCGTAAGGCAGCTGTTTCTTTAGTTAAACCAACATTTTCACATGCAAAGTCGCTGCTGGCCGTGGGCTGTATCCAGCCCTCTGCCTCATCACACCAACTTTCATAAGCACAGCCCATGCAAGACCGTGTTGTATGGAGGAGACGGTGGGGGCTGGGAGGGGTGGTTGGGCCGCCCGGCTCTTTGCCAGGAGCACCCGCCATCCCAGCACTGGCCCGTCCGCTGGCTCTGGAATGTGCTCCCGAAATACATGATCGCAAACGCATTGCAGAGCTGCCAGCCCCACACCGTGCTGGGGGACACCCTGCCAATACTTGCCACCTTGCTCTGTCCTTTTATCTGGCAGCAAAGTACTCCACATGGGGATGGTTCGGGGCAAGAAAACATGTTTTTGATTAAATCTTCAAAGCCAACCTGTCCCGCTCCTCAACATGCAGGCAGCCCCAGTTTTTGGGTTCAGGGTGGCACTTTCCCAGCCCTTCGCCTCCCCAGGGCTCATTATCCCCCACCTCCAGCTGGGACACAGCACCCAGCACAGCTGTGCTGGTGCCTCCAGGGCAGCCGTGGGTGTAGGGGGATGGTGGGGGCCCCGATATGCTGGGTGTCCCGTGTCAGCTTGGTCTGTGGTGCCACATTGCTTTTGGGGGGTCACAGCGTGGGGACGTGCTGCGAAAAGTGAATCCAGACCTGCAGAGAATAATGATTTTATTTATTGTATGTCAATATGCAACTCCTCCTAACATGCTCTTGAGAAAAAAACTGTTTGAAATGGACGTTATTGGAAGGAAAAAAATTTCTCCCATAAAAAAGCTGATCCCTCCCCAATTCTCAAAACTGAAACAAAATAGTTTGCTTTGAGCTGAAGACATTTCTGCTCTTGGCTCTGTGTTTTCCAAGAAGAGCAGTGAACATGAAGGAAAAACAAGCCTTCCCCATTAAAACACGCTTAAGTGAAACTCCAGTTTTCTCTTAAACTTTGCTTGGAAACATTTGGAGCAGCTTTGTGCAAACCAGTTCTGCCCTTTGAGAAGCCATTAAAATAAAGAAAAAAAGCCAACCCAAAATAGCCATTTCTGCAGGAAGCATCTCGTTTGGACAAAAGAAAGAGGTTTGTTTTACACCATAAATCCAAAAGCTCCCGGGGAAGTGCAGTGAAACCCACCCTCCAGCACTGGTGGCGAAGCAGCTCTGGGGATGTTTTGCAGGAGCCAGCCAAAGCCGGAGGGTGCTGGCGAGGCAAGGGCCACCGCTGGGTTGTCCCAGCCGGTGGAGTATGTCAGACTTCAGGAAGGTGTATTTTCCATCAAGATGAAGGCTTGCAGGGGGCAAGTTTTGGCAGGGAAAGGTTTTAGACCAATGTTTGGCCCTACTTCGAGCTTGCTCCAGTGCTCCCATGGCCTCTCCAAAGGGCCTATCCCATGCAGGAGCTGCGGAAACTCGCCCCAGGACAAACAAAAAGCCTTCCCCAACGAGGTGTCAAGGCCCTTCCTGAAGTCCTTTTATTTCACTGACTCCATGTTACTCCTAAAGCACAGCAAAAAAATCCCATTAATTCCTAAGCCAGCAATATACACACCAGCAATCCTGATATGATATTTTGATATATATGTACACATTTTAAAAAATTTTGTATATATAAATAAATAAAAATTAAAAAAATATATATTTGGTCTGTATATATATATGGTGCTGCTTTTCCTGCTAGTGGCATCAGACTGCGATTTAGGCACAAGTCTTTGGCGATGAATTTTTGACATGCAGCTGCCCCCCTTATGCAGAAAGCCCAGCCCAGTGAGACCGTGCCAAGGTGCTCAGCCCAACATCCGTGCAATTGGGCAAAAATTATTACTAATGGATTTGCAAGAACTTGCCAGTTTATAAGGGGAACTGGGCTCCTTCTTGGATGGGTGGTCCTCCTCACCGTGGCTCTCTGGGAGGAAGCCATCTCAGCCTCATCTGCTCCGTGCGATACCGAAATCCCAGGGCAGAGGGTCTCTGCAGTGAGCGCCCGGTGATGCATCCCCACTGCCCCGAGGGCCGGTGCAGCCCCCTTTTCTTGGGAGGGGATGGGGGGAGAAGAGGGCACTCCACCCTGAAACCACAGTTTTGGAGGCTGGTTGTTGTTTTCTTGAGCCCAGATGACAAGAAACATCATGTCTGAAGATGACAGGCTTAATTTGCAGTGTCATTAACCAGAGCCGAAACCCTAGATGGGCTGGGTCTCCTGTGTGCAGCATGCTTGCTTCCCACACTGCAGCTGATCTTTCTCTGATTCTGCCAGATAAAGGCCTTTGCGGGTGCATTTCCCTCGTTCAGACCTCGTTTTTCTTCGTATGGATGTTATTATTTAGCACAGGGGATGAGGAAGTCTTTTCTCCCCCTCTCTTGCACACACATCCATAGTGGGTGAATGTACCGCCTGTAATGCACCGGCTCCCCAGCACGCTTTTGCTTCCCCATGTATTTGCAGGGGGTTCAAATAAGCACAAAGTATGACCCTCAGGTAGCATCCTGTCTTGCCAGGAGAAAAACTCTCATTTCCGAGCCGGCCACAGCCTTGAGATCTCGTGGAAATAAGCCCCACGATCTGACCTGGGGGTAGCATGGCGAGGCTGGTGCGAGCTGCAGGTGGGCAGCATGCCGGGAAGACCCACAAAAGCCCCATAACCACCCGCCTCTTGGTCCCAGCTGTAGTTACGAACCACATTCCCAGTTAAAAGCAGCTGCTGAGACCCAAATGCATTGGATGCAGAGAGCAGCCCCCAGCCAGGCAAGCTGGGCTGCAGCATTTGGCTACACCACTGGCTCTGCTGGGCTTAAGGGCACCGGCACTTAAACACAAAGCATTTTTTTTAATGAACATGGTTGCTCTGGGCTCTGAGCAGCCCTTGCCTTGGCAAGCAGGGAGCTGGAGGCGAAGGGGCTCATGCGAAGCTTGCCGGCAAGTGAGCGGTGGAGCTGAGCGTGCCGCCTGCCTGTGCTGCGTAAGCCTGCAGGGTCAGAGCACGGTAGGAAAAAATACCGCAATAGGCAAAGCATCTCCCATTTGCCCCTAAGCTCCGGCTCTTCCTGTGCTGATAACGAGCCCAGTAAATCTCCCTACGGCAGCGAGACATTTTTTTTCCCCTCTCCTGCCCTTGCAGCGGTGCCTCAGCGGAGGGAGCTGGCTGCAGGAGTCGCAACGGGGCTACCCTCCTCGCCTCTCTGCAGGGAAATATGCCAAAGCAGTGCAGCCCCTGTGCCCTGCCCTGCGGTGCAGGAAGGCAGCTGGGTGCAGGCAGGAGCTGTGTCCTCTAATCATCCCCCTGGAGCTCTGTGGCCAAACTACTTGCTGATATCTTGGGCTAAGGCGGCTGGTGCCAGGCTGACTCAGGCAAGATGCAGACTGATACAGCCCCTCTGCCCTGCATCGACAGGGATGCAGGACAAGAGCAGGAGAGGAAAACTCAGAGTATACGTGTCCAAAACCTCCCTCGCTTTAGTGCTTCGGCTGAAGTGGGGAGCTTGGGCAGTGAGCAGGCTCCCATCGGTAGGTTGGTGCTCAGCCCTGGGCTGTACAAACTCGAGTCACCTGCCAGACGCGGCTCGCGGCTTGTGGCTGGATGCACGGCACTGACCTGGGAAAGCTTGAGCCTGCTCAAACCCAGGCGGGATGCAATGTTGCTGCTCTGAAAAAGCAGCTCTGTGCATGCTCAATGGCAGAATGGCAGGACGGGGTTTTCTCAATTCTGGAGTTGTGGTGGGACCACGCAGGAGATCTTCCCATGCCGGAGAGGGCCACAACACCGCCTCCCGATTGCTCTCTCATGGTTGACAAAGAGCCAGGGCCCCTTTTTTGTCCCACCACGGTGCTGTTCCCTCCCTGCAGCCAGGCCCCTGCCACCAAATTGCTCTCAATAAATACTGCTGTGCCATGGCTGGGCTGCTGCCCTGTCGGGGACCTTCCTCCCTCCTGCACCAGCAAACGCTGTCGGTTTTCCTCATCCTCTCCCGAATCCCTCATAAATTTCCTGTTGCTGGCTCCACCAGCGTCACGTTCCCATTAAACCTTGCAGGCTGATGGCATCTGTCAGTGTCACTGTCTGGGGCTGGAATGTGTCACCCTGCTCCAGAGAAGTCATTTATTTAGCTGTAGCAGAGCATTTCAGGACAAAGTGCTGGGTTAGATCACGATGGGACAGTTTTCCTGCGGTGGCAAGCACCAATCCATCTCACGCAGCAGGAGGAAAGCGCCGTTGCTGGATTCTTTCCTATTTATTTTTCCTAAACAGAGGGCTGAGGAGTGCGGGAGTCGCCTGCCGGCAGGATCCTGCACTTTGCTGGAGCGTCCTAAGGAAAGGAAGTTTGCTTTAAAAAGTCTCCAAAACCCATGAGTCTGGAGCAGACATTTTTTACTGCCCTCCCTGTCTCACTGCTTCTGTAAGGACTTGGGGTGCCTGGCCGGTGGCAGGGGTGGCCCCCCAGCTAAGTGTGCTTCAGGGACCCTGCCATGTGGTGACAAGGGCTGGGGCTTGTAGGGTCTGGGATGTCCACAGTAGTGGAGGAAGCACGTACAACCACATCCCGGCATGGCCCCACATCCCTGCCGGCAGTGTGGGTAGGGAAGCACTGGTGGTGACAGCGCGGTGACAGCAGGGAGCATCCAGCTGCAATGTGCCCCTGCCCACACCACACACAGCAGGTCCCTGATGCTGAGGAGGGGGCTCTCTTGTAGGTATTAGATGTGATAATCAGGCATTCAGGGTTAAAACATAAAATGAAATTAGGCGCCTGCTCTCATTACCCATGTAAGCATGAAGCTGCATGCAGGAACCCTGAGTGCTGGGAAATGCTCTGTCCTGACCGTGGCATCCCCCATCCCTGCCTGGCAGGACATCATCCCCATAATGACAGGGAAGTGTGTTTGCAGGGGACGGAGTGATAGAGATGAGGAGCTGAAGGGATGGCTGGTCACCACGAGGACAGACACCCTTCTGCACCGGCTGTGCAGCAGGACCAAGTCCTCCTCAGCAGTGATGAAGGACTTGGCTGCCTGCCCTCGGGATACGTGCCCTTGGGTGGTACTGTGCCACTGGTAACAGGTTTCCTGTTGCTTTTTCCCAGCTACCTGTGCCGGTGTCCTCCGGGGGGGGGCTCAGATGTGCTGGGAAGTGCCTCCCCCCAGGGTGCTGCCCGGTGACCTGCATATGGTAGGGGTGGAAGAGACAGTCAGTCTGTATTGCTTTGTTTATAAGAACATATTTGCAGTGATTGATGTCCGAGCTGGGGAAGTATGCTTGCAAGTGAGACTTTAAAGCATGAATCAAACAATGTTTGGAATACATACGCTGCTCTGTCAAACATTTCTCGACGTTTGGAGTCTGCAGAGCCTGCGCGTCCAGAGGTACCAGTGCCTGCGCGGAGGTGTCTGGAGGGAAAGCGCCCGCCCCACTGCAAGGGTGAGCATGGGCGTCCTTCAGCCTCGGCATCCTTCAGCCCCAGCATCACCTCTCCACACCGAGAGGCTGCTGGGGACGGGTCAGGGTTCGTGCCTGCGGCCGCTCCACCAAGAGGTGCGTGTGGAGGTGTCCCGTTAAGCCCCGTCCATCACAGGACATTCCTTTACGCGACGCTCCTTACTGCCAAATCATCCCCCGGGGCTGCCGAGGAATGAAAGCGGCCCTGGAGGACAGAGTCAGCTTTCAGGCTTCCTTCCCCTCCAGATAACCCGATTGCCCGTGGAGAGAAAAAGGTCTGGAAGGGGCGGGCCGTATCTAGATGTTCACCAAGTGCATTAAGACCCTCAGCCAGAGGAGCACATGCTTCAGGTTAAGCCCCTGAGCAGTCCCAGCTGCAGCAGTATTAATGAAGTCTTCAGTTAATCGCTTGCTGAATGCTCTCCCTGATAAGGGCCAAGGTGGTATATAGGGGACAGGGAATCTTCTCAGGGTTTCTCTTTGCATGTCCTGTTCGGAAAGCCCTGCGTGGGCAACCCTTCATGCCGGCATTGCCGCTGCCATGCCACCTCCTTCGCCCATGGAGCGATGTGCATTTCCCAGCTAAGAGAGCTGCCCGCACCCATAGTGCAGGGGTTCTGGATCCGTCCCTGCGTTTTCTGGAGCTCTGCTTTCTCCTCCGTTCATGGGGATGTTACCGCTTCCTGTTGCCCATGGGATGGGGCTGGACATGGCTCATCTCAGCAGAACCAGCTGTTGAAATCACTGCCAGCTGTTGGGACACCACTGTCCCAGCTGCCCCATCTCACCTTCTCCAGGTTCCAGGGGACACTTTGTCCTCTGAGCCCCGAGCCGGCCCTGGGCTCACCCACCTCACCCCACCAGAGAGGATCCAGCCCCACCAGCTGAGCTGGGCGGTGCCCTCAGCCTCAGGGACGTGCGCACATGACCCGATGGCACCAGGTGATGTGCTACGCTCAGAGGAGCATCCTCGCCCCGGCGAGCTGTCCTGGTGAGCAGATACCTGGGGTGATGCCAAACCCGCCCTTCCTGGGAAAGGGATCGGTCGGGAAAAACCTCAGGGGCGTGGGTGCCAGCTGGCTGCCATTCACTGGCCATAAATGACGTTTCCAGCCTCAGATTGGGTGAGGGCGTTTGGGACTGAGAGGGACACCAGAAACTGGGCATCCCTCCAGGACAGGCAGACCTTCCTCCTCTGGGCCCTCTGCCCGCTGCTGCCCGTGGGGACAGCAGGTCTGCCTGTCTCATTCCTCCACCCAGCCATTATTTATTTATTTTCCCCAGGAACCCCAAGAAAACCATTAGAAAGATATTTTTCAATCAATGAAAACCAGAAGGACCACTGTTCCTCCATCCAAGCGCACCACCCTTGTGCGAAGTCTCTTTAACCGCACGTACGGAAAACGCATCCCGTGAGCAGATCCCCTTCTCTTGCGGGACCGCTTTCGTTGCCTTTTAGTGCTAGGGAGATTTATTCACTCCACGGGTATTTTTAAAAGGTATTTTCTTTATAGCTGGGCTTCTCCTGCTTAGGCGAGATTAGGAGATCGTATTTCATGACTTCTCGTGGATCCCCTTCCTAAAGCTCTAATGAACTATGGATGAGTGACCATGGTAATCCAGTCTGTGCAGGAGCTCGTTAAAGTCGCCTAGTCCGTTATAATAACTAGCTACATCTGATCAGATTACTTCTTTAAATCGCTGATTCCACTGGCATATGGGAGGCTGCTCTTATCCTGGTGTGGGCAGCGGGAGCTTTGCTCTGGGCTCAGCAAGTGCCAGGCTCTCGCCTTGTGCGCCACTAACGAGGCACAATGTGATTAACTCGCATTGCAGAAAGGCCACAGGATTTCCCTTCGCTGCTTTGCTTGGCCAACCCCGGCCAGAGCAGGCAGTCTCGCGTCCCGCTGGAGGCGAGTGGTTGGTACAAAGAAATGATCCGGCCATTTCCCAGTTACAGAGATTTTGGGAGAGGGCTGGCAAGCAGCTGCCCGAGGCCACATCCAGCCCAGGTCCCTGTGAATGTGTTGGAGCAGCCGAATGGCGGGGGAAGCTGGCTTTTACAGCTCCCTGTCCTGCAAAGAGCAGCCTGTAGCGGCTCCCCACCACCCTGCCCGGCAGCTGCCTGCTGCCAGCCCGCCCTGTCCCATGCTCGCCACCCTGATGAGCCCATGGCCCTCACCGTGGCATCGTGCCCTCCCCACGGCAGCCGGGCTCACAGCCCCAGAGCCGCGGGATGGAGCCCAGCCCAGCACCCCAGTAAAACGGGCTGCAGCCCCGCCGGCAGCGGGGTCTGCCCTCCTGCCCCGCACCGAGCTGGTCGTCCCGACCCCTGCCCACATCCCCTCCTTATTGAAAGCAGAAGCAGGCAGCCCTGCAAATATCCAGAAGGGGAAAAAAAAAAAAAGGCCAGATGCATCTGCAAATGCACAGGCAGAAATGTTTCTTTGTCTTGGGAAGTGTCAGCGAAAGAAATTCCCTTTGAGGATAGGTTTGTGTTTGCAAGACTTCAAACCACTCATCTGGACAATAACAGCTTCTGTCTAAGGGAATCAGGCCCGTAAGGTACCGGGCAAGCCTGGAGTATTAGACGTTAGGACAGTAATTAGGGCTCTGGTGCTGATAAGGGTGCAGACCTCAGCCACCTTCTGCTCTGCTCATGCCAGAGGAGTGAGTGTGCCTCACGCCCGGCTGTTTGCAGGGCTCCCGACGGCGCAGAGGCACCAGGGGATGTAAACAACCCACGGTCTGGCCCGGCCAGGGCTCTCCATCGCTGCCACGCTGGCTAATGCTGGCAGGAGGAGCGGCCGGCGCAGACGCTATGCCTGGAGCCCGGCTCAGCACCAGCACCCCACGCTCAGCAATTGTGCCAAACAGGTCCCCGCTGGCAGCATAATGCCAAACCTGATTTAGTACAGGGAAAACAAAAAAGGTTTTTTCTCGTCTTGGCCGCCCATGCCATACCAAGCGCCGGCAGCCCCTGCCCAGCTATGGGTTTGCCATAGAATACCAGCTCTTGCCAGCATGTGGGTCCCTGATGAGCAGGCACATCCAAACACGTTCAGGACCAAAAAAAGCTGGGTCCTGGGCTTTAGAGCTGCCTGTATCCCTGTGAAAACCGAGGGTCTGCCGTCGCTGCCTTCTTAGTCCCCTGGTGGGGAGCCCCAGGGCTGGCAAAGGGACTCGTGCCAGCACCGCGCAGCCCCAGGCTGCAGAAGAGGAGGTTGATGCACAGGTCTGCAGGCAAAGGAAGGCCGCCGGGGACTTCTGATCATCTCATTAGCTCACGAGAAAGGCAGAAAATAATTGCTCGTGGTTCAATGCAGTCCATCTGTGTGGGATTTTTCTCAATAATAAGTGCATACGGCCTGGTTTTAATGTTTTTCAATGTTTTTTAAACTGAAACATTTCCTAGTGCAGAAGCCTGGGCAGAAATCAGTTCCAGCCCTGGGGGCAGCGAGGGGATTTAGAGGCACAAGTCTCAGGCTGACTTTTTAACAGGGTTCGTACATACTATCCTGCCCGTAATGCTCATGTAATTGATGCTTTTGAATACTCCAAGGAGGCCGAGGTCCTCTGAGGCTTTGAAAGTATGTTTTACAGTATTTTCTGATGCGATATATAAAAAAACCCTAATCATGCGTCAGGCAAGCAAAGCCTCTGAGACCGACTTAAAATTATTTACATGCACACACACCCCTTTTTAAGTGATCGCATTTTAAGCTTTTCAAAATGCATTTTTTTTTTTAAACAAAAGCTGATTTTTCACACAGTCACAGGACTCTTGCAGTTTTGGTGTAAAACCTGCCCCACAGCTGGCTGTGGGGAGGGCAGGACATGCCGGCCGGCCGAGGCTGGGCTGTGCCTTCCTGCAGAAGGGTTCAAAGCAGGAGCTGAATTTTCTTATTTCCCTGCAAGATGCGGTTTGAGACTTAACTCTGGCCAAGCATCAAGTGATTGTGGGGAGTTTTGGTCATCGGGATGGATGAAGTGATGGGCTCGGTCCTTTCCAGACCCCGATTTACCCAGTCCATGAAAGCCAAGCAGGTAACTGGAGCAATTTCCCTGGGATAAGGGAACTTCACAGGCATCTTGCAAACACACACACACACACACACACTTGTTAAAGCCGGCACTATAAGTGACACTCTGATCCCTGCCAAAAATCTGTCCTAATAATTTCCCGGTATGGTGAAACGCCGGGCATTTATTGCGGCTTTGCTCTGCCGCCTTCCCCCCAAAGAAAGCGCGGGGGGCTGCACACCCTGCCCGCCCCACGGCTCGGCCCCGTCGCCAGCAGCCCCAGTCCCTATCCTATCTGGTAACTGGGGAGGGAGTGAGAAATAACCCTCCTAATCCCTTATCAGGTTTGTACACTTAATCCCTCTTTTAAGTGGCACCAAGTTAGCTGGCTCCCTTTCCAGGGGCATTGCTCAGGAGGGAGCAATGCACCCTGAGAGGGTCGTGGGGGCCCCCCCGGGCCCCTCCACGCCTGGACTGTGGTGTGAGGCTCCCGAAGCCCCGGCAGCAGGCAGCCCCGGCCATCTCATCCTGGTTCTTCTGCTCGGGGCTGCCTCCATGAGACAAAGCAGACCCCGTCCCCCCCTGTCCTCCCCATCCCAGGGCTCCCGCAGGCATAGCAGTGCGCACCCCAAGGACCCCCGCAACAGCATGGGTTCGGTGGCATGGCCAGGGGCTATTTTGGGGAGGGGGGTTTTCTGGGTCACTGTCGGAAAGCTTGAACGGCACCGGAGTCCAAATCTGGCCCAAAGCATTTCAAATATGCCTCGCCGTGGGCTGGAGCGCCGAGCCTGCCTTAAGTGGGCAAGGGATTTAGTAATCGCAGCCTCCCGTCATACCACCAAGGGCATGGGAGCCCAGCTCTGGCCGCTGCAAAATACTTGCTGGAGGCTGAGTATTGCACAATTTTCCAGCTACCCCTGAAGCCTGCGGTGGAAAACTCAGGCTGAGCCCAAGCTGCTGCACCTGCCCCAGCTGTGGCTCACATGGTGGGGGGCTTGTGGGGTTTTCCAGGGGTTATTGGTTATTTGGATGATAACGTCCTGGAGCAAACTATTGTGATTAGTGATACTCCAAGACAGAGAAGCAGGAAATAATAGAAAAATTGGATTTTGGGGAAGCCAGTATGGTGCTACTGCCCGTGCTGGGCATTCCTGCAGCACCCCTGGGGGTCTTCCAGCATGGCAGGGAAGGAGCCGGCGTCTCACCGAGCCCCGTGTTTTGGAGCTGCCACCAAAACCAAGAGCTCCCCTTTCCCACGCACTTACTGAATGGTTTGGGTTTCACAGCTGTCCCCAAAAATATGTAATGGGGAAACGTGGAGATTTTGGTGCAGGAAAGCTGCCAAGAAGCTTCATTTAAAGGTTGCAATGTGCTTTAGGTGCCCCCAATAGTTCTGGTTTGGTTTGGTTTTGGAGGAGACACTTTTCAGCTTTTAACCAATTTTTGCTTAACCCCTTCAAATCACAGAAAGTGAACTTAGGGCGGAGAGGAAACGTCTCCCAGACGTGGAAAATCAAGTCATATTTTAAATGGCACTTGGCCTTTCTCAGTCTGTTCCCCACGCATGCCTCTGACCTCGACAGATTTGTTTGGATTTTGACTGGAATATATAAATAATTTTGTTTACCCCCAAATTTGTACTTTTTATAGTGAATATATACTTCTCCAACTATTTTTTTGTTGCTGATGGGTGAGGCCAGTTTGGGCCATAGAAATGAAAGGGTGATGGTGGGTTTTTTCCCTACGTGGCTTTGCCAAGGCAGGGGGACTCCATGAGCAGTGGTGTGTCCCAGCGCAGCCCGGCCGGCACCCACAGTGGGGACACACACTGGGAGCTGGGTGATCCATCCCAGAAAGGGGGAGACATGCTGGTAATGGGGTGACATGTTGGAAAGGGGTGACTTGCTGGGAAAGGTGTGATGCATGCCAGGAAGGGGTGACACACTGGGAATGGGATGACACACACTAGGATGGGGGTGGCACACGTGCTGGGAAGAGTGTGACACATGCCAGCAACAGGTGACACTTACTGGGAAGGGGGTGACAGACATCAAGAAGGGAGTGACAGACATTGAGAAGGGGGTGACCTAGTGGGAAGGGGGTGACACATGCCAGGAAGGGGGTGACCCCCACCAGGAGAGCAGGGCAGGACCATATGTCCCAGCTCAGCAGCTGCAGATGGCACGGGGCAGCCAGGATCGCATTGGCGTGCAGTAGCATGGCCGGATCCTGCAGTTTCAGGCCACCTCAGCCATCACACGTGTGTGCCCACGTGTGGGACAGCCCCGACACGGAGCAATACACCGTGGAGCCGCTGCTTCTCTCTGCCCGGCGGCAATACCCACCACCGGTGCTCGAGCTGTGGCTAATGTCCTTTCACCGTGTATTATACAAATAATATAAATAACTCGTCCTCGGACTTCAAACATGCCACTTCAGATGTATGGTGGGAGATTACAGAGTTTGTTAAAGCTCAGGTCTTCAATCATCCGGGCAGCTTCGAAGCTGCTCACTAAAATACAGATCAATGCTTCAATTTTATGGGAGGCCTGTCCCATGTGACCAGACTCAAATCCCTTATTTTATGGCTTGCTTATACATTCCTGGTGAAAAACGGTTTACATTTTGGGCCCCGGGAGCTCTCCTAAATCAGCTGCCAGGTTTTTGCAGCTGGTAGTAAAGGGAAGTGCTGTCATCGAGCTGCCCGGAGGTGAACAAACGAGCCGCCAGGCACGGGACTGACGGCTCGCCCCAAGCCATGCACCAGGTCCCCGGCCGCTACTGTGGCAAGGACACCGCTCCGGTGAGGGGACACTGGCCGCAGCACCCTGGGCACTGCCCCAGCAGCACCGGCCCCATGGCAGTATCTCCCCATGGGAGACACCAAAGCTTTGGGGCTTCAGAGACATGTGGATGAAAGGGTTAAGCCAGGCTGGACGGCTGGAGAGGAGAGGGATGCTAATCCCTCAGCTCTGGCCGCTGCTAATTATTTGCTGATTCAGCTGCCGGACTGAGCCCAGCCCCAAAGCGGGGCCGTGGCCCACGCCTGCTATCAGCACTGGGGATGCTCGGGGTTTGGCACTGCCTGTTTTCTCTCGAGATCGAGGGATCTCTCGAGAGGCAGAGCTGAGAGTGCAGCGCCCGAGCCCCGGCTGCCCTTCTGCCTTGAGAGCGGCACCGTGTCACAAGCAGGTTTTGCAGGGAAACTGAGGCATGTGTTATCCCTGGGCAGACCCAAAGGAGCCGTGATTTTATCCTCTCTCATCTTCCCACAGCGCTTCATCCCTTCCCTTCACCGGTGAGCGTGAGAAAGGGGGCCGAGGCACTGCGGGGGCTTGGTCCACTTGGAGGACCCTGAGCCCCGGTGAGGACCAGAGCTGCTGCCCACCGCGATGGCACAGGGACCTGTGGGGACATGCTGCAGGGGCAGAGCTCGGCAGCACACTCCCACCTTTGCCAACTGCATCGCCTCCCCTCCTTTAATGAGCACAACAAGCTTCCAGCGTTTCCCGGCAGCAAAGTCCCCTGAGGTTACCACTAACAAAGTCCCCTCCAAAGTCCATAAACCCCACGTTGTCAGCTGCCACCTAGCCTAGGCAGCTTCGGTGTTGAGTTATGGCTGGGCTGTTTAACTCTTGCTGGATAAGCAGAGCGCGCGGTCGGTAGCAGGCGATGGCTGTAACTCCTGCCTGTACAAACACCTCCTCGTCCCGGCTCCTTCCCGACTGTGCTGTGACGGAAAGCAGCTGCTTTGCCAGAGAAGGGACCTTCAGGCTGCAGCTAGTGGAGGTGGAAGGAGCCCGAAGGATGAAGGCGGGTGCCCGGTTGTGCTGATGGGGTGATGAACCCAAGTGAACCCGAAGCGATGGTTGGATGTGGCGTTGTGGGGTGGGAGGACGGCTGAGCCCATGGGGCACTCAGCTCTTCCCTCCCATTGCTTTCCACTGAGGATACTGGCATGGAAGCAGAAAGCCCTATGGTGAGGTCTCACCCAGCCCGCTCCATGGCTTTCCTGCATGAGGAGGTTTGTTTCCTCATGGGGTTACCACAGGTTTTCCCCTGGGGTGGCCATTCCCCCAGCCCAATGGCTGAAACTGGCCCCGCAGAGAGCGTATTGCCTCCAGTGAGCCCCGAAGCAGAGAGCAGAGCGGCTGCTTCCCAACACAGGGGTCTTATGGTACCTAAATCTGTGATGGGATGGTTGGATGAGATGAGTCTGAAATACAGCTGGACTGAGCTCCTCCAGCTCCTGCCTAAGTGAACTTCAGTGGTACGGAGGCGACACCCCGAGAAAACCCAGCTCCTCTTGCTGAGGCACTCAAAACAAGATAAAACCAGCCCTCGGCTCCTGACCCTGCGGTGCCGAGGTGCTGGTCTCCTGCTCTGGCATGGCTGGGCAGGGTTCCCTGTCCCCCATTCTGGCGACGGCCAGGGCAAGCCTTCAGTAAAATGCCAGGTGACCTTATCCCACCCTTATTAATCAAAGCTGAATTTCCATCTTGAGGAAAGCAGAGAGCATCCTCCCGCTTTCAGCTATTTAGGGGACGGTTGGGATTTTTTTCCCTGTTGCAAATGGGTAGCTTCATAAAGAAAAAAAAAAAAAAAGGCCAAATTCATCTTGCTTTGAAAATGCTGTAAATAAATCAATTCACTCCCAGGGATAAGCTCTGCCTTCTCTTTGCGGTTGACTCCTGCCAGTGCTAATTGGAGCCAATAGGCACATCATGAGGGGAGCAACCCCCTTTACAGGCAACACTTTAGCCTGGTGAGCATGTTTACAGCCTTATTTCAAAGCCTTAAGGAGGAGGGATCTGTCATAAACCCTGGCAGCTTTCGCCAAGCAAACGGTGCTGCTAGAATATTTAAAAACCCAGCGTTTGGGTGGAAAAATATAGAAAACACATGTGTTTCCATGCGAGCTCTGCTGCTGCTCGGAGCTGGATTTGTGGCAATGTGGGGCAGGCGGGAAGCTCAGCCCCCAGCCCTGCCAGGGACGGCTCTTCATCACCTCGGGACCTAGCAGGTCCCATCCCCGGCAGGGATGGGGGACCAGGGCCTGAGGGCACTAATAGGTCTGAGTGGCCCTGAGGACCTCCTGGGACCCCCACCCTGCCCATGGTGGGGGATCCATATAAGCTCAGTGCAGGGCTCAAGGAGACATATTCTATACACTGTGCTTCTCCTAAAATGAGCCCTCCAAGTTTTGGGGTGCTTGAAGACAGTGATTTAGAAAAAAAACACCTTTCCCAGTCAATGAAAGTGTTTGGCATTAGTCTGGTTTTTTAAAGAAAGAAATTTCTTGGGGAAACTATAGAAGTTAGTAAAGATGTTTTCAGGATTACTTTTATCTGAAGAAAATAAGGAGAGATTTCCTGCATTAAAGATGTCAATAAGGTTTATAGGAGAAGTACTGTGCAGGGGCTGGTGAATGGGTGAAGGAGCCGCGTGCTGGTATGGGATGGGGTGAGCACGGCCCCTCGGGCTGGAGGAGCCGCAGGACCGGCCGCAGCCAATGCTACCCGATGCTGGATGCTGCATCTCTTGCTGTGGTGCCGTCTGCTCAGCACAACTGCCTCCTGTCTAACACTTGGGGATAAACTAAGTGCAAATAATTAGCAATAAACCAGGTCTTCCTTGCGCAGACCCCCCGATGGTGCCCTTTGCCAACCCCCCCGCACACAGTAGCTAGCAGTGCTATTTCCCACCCTCTGCAGGGTTAGGACCTCTCTGTCCTAGCAGGGTAGGGAGCAGGAGGTTGGCAGGACTCCAGCGGGGACGCGGCACTGCCACAAGCCTTCCCCCAAAGATGAATGACTGCCAGTTTTCTTAATCCAGCCACTTTGGAGAAATTGTTTGTTCTCATCCTGTTTGAAACAGCTTCAAAGTGGCTCCAGTCTAGACTGTGCCAAGATAAATTACAAACCCAAAGCGCTGATATAAACCATAGGGGAAGGAGTCATTTGCTCTAATGTAATTAAAACAAGATATCATAATGTATGTAAGCATGTATATGTGCAGGCACGCTCTCTCCTGGCAGGGCAGCAGGGAAGGAACAAGGTGCTGCCAGGTTGCTCCCAGCAAAAGCTGGACCATCTCCACTCAGGTGGGGGCTTCTGCCCCCTTTAAAGGGGGGTTGAGCAGGAGACCACGCCCCCTGCACACACCAGCCAATCAGGCTGTGGCAGGCAGCTTTGACATCACCACCTCTGCTATAAAAGGGGAAGGGGGCGAGCTCTGCTGCAGGGGGGTGGTGGTTGAGTCATGGTGGCTGCTTGCACCCATGATCCTGGTGCATGGTGGTTGGTCACATCTGTGATCCTGGTGCATGGTGGTTGGTCACGTTCATGATTCTGGTGAATGGTGGTTGCTTGTGTCCATGATTCTGGTGCATCATGGTTGGTCACATCCACAGTGCTGGTGAATGGTGGTTGCTCGTGTCTGTGACCCTGGTGCCTGGTGGTTTCTTGCATCCATGATCCTGGTGCATGGTGGTTGCTACATGGTGGTTGGTCACATCCGTGATCCTGATGCATGGTGGTTGGTCACGTTCATGATTCTGGTGAATGGTGGTTGCTTGTGTCCATGATTCTGGTGCATCATGGTTGGTCACATCCACAGTGCTGGTGAATGGTGGTTGCTCGTGTCTGTGACCCTGGTGCCTGGTGGTTTCTTGCATCCATGATCCTGGTGCATGGTGGTTGCTGCATGGTGGTTGGTCACATCCATGATCCTGGTGCATGGTGGTTGGTCACATCCGTGATCCTGGTGCATGGTGGTTGGTCACGTTCGTGATCCTGGTGCATGGTGGTTGGTGCCCATATGTGGGGCTGGTGTGCGGTGTCATTGCTGGAAGCAAAGGGGAGGACTCTGGAAGGGCAGCAGTGTGGCAATGGAGGCCTGGACTGTAGTCATGGTAGGAACAGAAAGGCAAAAGAAGGTCTGCCCCAATGCAAAAGATGAAGTAGGGAATGTGGGTCTTCCAACATCAGGATGCCTTTCATCAAAGTGCATCTGATGGGACCCTTCCTCCACACTTCCCTTGGGGGCAGCTGAGGAAAAGAGCCTTTTCTCCATAAAAGGTACAGGGTGAAATAAACAGTTCTTCTTTCACCTGGAATAGGTCTGATTTGTGATGAACTAAGTAAAAAAAATAAAGAAGTAATCCTTCCACTTTTAATTCAATTAGATGCAACTCAAGTGAAATAGATGGGGATCACCTTACCCCTTAAGTCTCCTCTCATTTGCTAAAAATGAGGAGGGAGGAGAGAAAGGAAATAGAAAGAACAGGCTCTTAAATTTGGGGGAAAGGAATTTAAATCAAATTAAGATAATAACTCTAATTCTGAGTCATTTTGTTGACAAATAAAAGAGTCCTTGACGAATAATGCTTGTATAAATTTAAGAGACTTTTAAAAGAGTTAATGACAATTAATTTTTCAACGTGACTTGGCATACAGACAAAGCTCAATGAAATAGAATCCTATAAAGAGAAAAAGAGGCAATTACAAGCAAAGGTATGTGTCATTTTGTTTCAATAGCATTATTACACTTGAAAATTGGGATATGTGTATGTACAGCTGGAAGTTAATATGTGTATAAATATATGCGTATGTATACAAGTTTGTGAGTGCATATATGTTGCTATACATCACCCCCCCCATACCGCACTCCTGTTCTCCCCAAGGCCACCGCTGTGCTGCAGCCTGGCTTTAACCTCCCTCGGATCTCCTCTCTGGGTCTCTTTCCCTGCAGCTTGCAGCAGTAGATCATCCAAACACCATCTCAGGTGTGAGATGCTTTCACCCCTGCATTAACCGCAACACAATTTTTTTCCAGTTAGTCCTGAAATTTCTTTTCCCCTGGTGCTGCCCAGTTGCTGTCCCCAAAGGCGCGGTGGCAGTGTGGATGAGGTGGCAACAACCCTACAGCTGTGATGCCCTGATGTGATGTCTGACGGACGCATGTGGAGTTTCAGCTCATGCCACAAGAGGTCTCACAGATTTCATTGGGACCATCAGAGGAATAAAATCCCCGTTAATGCAAGCAGGGGTAACGCTCGTGGGACCTCTCCGACACAGGTGGAGCGCAATTGTGTCTGGGCTCTTACTTTCCTTGGCCCTAAGTCCTTCCTGAGCCCTAAATCTTCCACCTGACAGCCCGCAAGCCGGTCTCCAAAGCTACTTTATGGCTGGTGAGACTGTTGCATGTGAAAAGCAAATGGCCCTCGTCGCTTCTGGCAGATCACTCAGAATACATTTTTATGGGATGCTTTGGGAGCTCACGGGCTTAGAGAGCCCACGGCCACGGGGCACAACCCTGCCTGGGGCTGAGGTGCTGCTTTTATCATATTGTGTCCATTGCAGTGCAGGGCAACCTGCTTTGCTCCTTGCCTGCATCCCATTTACATCCTGCAGGAGACTTTGTCAAATCCACAGCTCTGCGTGGGCAAACAGTGGTCCTGGCACCACGTCCTGCCCACATCCCCACCCTGGGCTGCCCCCAGCCTCCCAGTACCCACGTGGGCTCTGCAGCCGCATAAATTTCGGCTTGACGCTTTGAAGTCGCCAAGGAGGAGAGTTGTTGTTTTTGTTTGCAGCGTGGCTTATCGCTGCGATGCCTCCTGCCTGTCTCTCGCCGCATGGCCCCAGCCCGCCGTCCATGCAGCCCCGCTGCCAGGGACTGCTGAGCCGCCAGTGCTGGCTGATAAGGATGATGGATGGGGAGGAGGCTGGCTCCACCACGGCCTGGCCACTTCCTGGGAGCCGGAGCCAGCCCAGCACTCCCTGAGCCCAGAGGAATGCGTGTTTGAGGGATGGAGAGCCGGCACGGGATGCGAGTGGCTCCCTGCCCTGCTGAGCCCTCCACCAGCCCTGACAGTGAATGTTGGTACCACACGTGGGTACCCCCACATCAGCCAGGCTCCTTTCCGTATCCCCTTGCCCATGGAGCAGGGTGGGCAGTGCCGACCCAAATCCACAGCCTGGCAGGGGGGTGGTGGTGGGGAGATATCTCCCACCTGGCTCCATCACCTCCAGGGTGGCTCTGCAGCCCACCCTGGTCCCCTTTGTGGGATGAGGGCAGTGGGTGGCTTTGGCAGGAGATGGAGGCGGGCTGCCACCGTGCTGCCGGGGTGGTACCACACCTATTAGCAGCAGCCTGATGGCATGGGGAGACCTGCAAGCAAATGGTCCTCACTTGTCATGCCAGGGAGGTGCTTTTGTTTAAATTAGGCTTCCTGGGGCTGGGCGCGCTCTGCACACCCTAGTCTCTTTAGTAGGGTGTGGTGGCTCCAGCATTGAAAGGTCCCTACCCTGGGTTTAGGGCATCCCAGCAGGGAAATGATGCTGCGTCACATCCCTTCATATCTGAGTCTCCCCAGCCTTCGGGGAAGCTGTTTGAAGTGATTTTCAGAGCTCAGCCGCTGCTAATGTACCTGGAGCAACTCCCTCCATGGGTCGGCTCTTGTTCCTGACTCAAAGCAAGCCAAGGGAAACATTTTCATGCAGCTACCGCAAGGACCACATTGTAGTTTCTTTGCAATGCCATTCTTGCTTCTCTCCCTACCCACAATTTTTATTTGCCTCTATTTGATCCAAACCTCCCTCCCTTTTATATTTCTTTCCCATTGCCTTTCCCCCAACCTGCTCCATGGAGGACTAAACATCTCTGCTCACAGGTTCAAGCTGCAGAAAGCAGCCAGCCCAAATCCCCTTCCCCTGGCAGGAGTCTGAATTCGGTCCCCTCTAACAAGCAGCATAACGAAGAGCCCAGAGCACGGAGATTACCGCTAGCCCATGTCCCCAAAGCATCACTCACCGAGCCGTCCCAAATGCAAACCTGGGATAAAACACACTAATTGCAGTGCCTCGGTCAGACAATGGAAAAATCAGATGCCTTTTCATGCCAGCCTCATTACAAGGGTTTCTTAAAGAGGTTGTGCTTGTAATTAAATAGCCATATCTTGGCTCCCAAAGACAGGAGGAAAAGGCAATTTGAAAATGTATTAAAACAGGGGGGGTTGGCAATTCTCCTGGATTTAGAACAATTCATGGATTTAAATTGTTCCATTTCAAATATGTGTGCTTGCTTTCAATAGAATTAAATAAAGATGTGCAAGATGGAGGGAAGGCGGCGCTTTCCTGGATGCTTTTCCCTCTCTGGCTATCAGGGGAAGGGGTAACACTGGGCTCTGAGAACTTATTTGGTTGCAGTGCCTTTTCTGGGCTGCTCTGTGTGGCTGACGCTGTGGCTGACTCAGCTGATGAGTATAGGAAAGCAAGAAGTCCTATTAATGCCAAATTTTCCAAAGTTTTTCAGCCTGGCTTCTGGTTTTACGCTTACCTCCTGCACTCCCTACCGTGCTCCTGCCACTGGTGGCACTGGCTCCCCGAGTACGAGCCATGACTGTCTGGGGATGGACAGGCTCCTCGTCTCCAGCTGCCTTTTCTGTAGGGATGCCACATTAAAAATAACAGTTTAAAGGTTGATAACAAAGGACTCCTCGGGCACTGTGCCTTTATACACATCCTTTGATTTGGCATGAAACATTGGTAATACCATCATTATACAAGTTTCCACATCTATGGGGAGAAACGCACCAGGTATTTGAGAACCACATGAAAATGTAACACCTCTTTTACTCCAAGAGCAGTAGAAAACTAAACCCTTAATTGCTCTTTAGACAGCATCTCTCGTGCTGGGAAGGTTTATCTCGGCGATAGCAGTCAAAGCTCCTCACTTGATTGTGGGTAGCTGCTGGGGAGGAAGTGTCCAGCAGCACCCCAAAAAGACATCCCCTCTTTTAGGTAGCTCCAGGAGAGGGCAACCTCTTTGCAGAGCACTTGCACACCTTTGCCTGCTTGTGCATTTATTAGTCACTTATTTTAAGCTCAAGTAACAGAAAAATCCTCCCCCTGCTCCCTCTGGCTCCTCTGGCATCATGTGTGTGTGTGTGTCAGTGGGCAGCTGAGAGGTGAACGGGAGATCAACTATGAGATGACTTATTCGGATACCAGGGAGGATGGAGGAGTAGTTTGAATCCAGCCCAAAGCCTGAGCTCTGTGGGCTTGACATAAGCATTTAAGCCTTTGGTTGGGATCTGGTGATAGAAGAGGGCTGGAAAGCACATTTCTTTTGTGGTTAAAGGTCCTTTTGTCGGTCCATAAATCCAGAGGGAGGTCTGTTTATTCTGTTTACTGCAGTTACCTAACCTGTGAGCCTCTGCATAAATCATGGCAAGCCGTGATTTAGAGAGGAGCTGGTCTCCCTGTGGCGTGTGCACCGTGTCCCTGCCCAGACCCCCACGCAGGCAGCGTGCTCCTCCAGAAGCCGGGAGATAAGAGCAATAAAAGCCACAGCTCTCTCTCCAGCACCAGTACGGCTTCATTTTTTTGGCACTACCACGTATTGCTGCTAACAGATGGAAAGAAGAACCTGAGCCCGAATTTTTTTTTCTTTCCTTATTTTTAGGAAGCAGAAGGCATTTCCTGGGGCTCCCTGGCTGCAATGTCGCATTTCCACCTCATCACCCCTGGGGATGTCTGAACACCACTGTCTGATGGTGCTTGGCCAGACGAGGAGGTGGCCAAGCTGATAACCCCACCGCGGGTGCCCGGTGCGGGCAGCTGGTAACCCAGCCTTCCTCACCTGAGAGGTGCTGACTCCCCAGAGCCGAAATCGGCTGCCAGATAAGGGAGTGACTCCCAGATAATGGCACCAGCTGCTCTGTATGAGCCCCCCCGGGAAAACTGCCTGTGCTATCTGTCAGCAGAGCACAGGGAGGGAGAGGAAGAGGAGGGTTCGGGCAACTGAGGGGGAAAAATTCACCTTTGAAACCCCAGCCCTGGCATGCTGGGCTTGGATGCACAGGTTTGGTGATGGAGGAGGAATGATGCAAAGCTGGAGGACGGCAGCCGGAGAGCCAGCTCACTCCGGGGGGAGTGAGCCCCCAGCCCGGGGGTCCCCTCTTCCCACAACCTGGGCTCCATCCTCCAGGGTCTCTTCAGCCCTTCCTCCGCTTCCTCCCGCCCACCTCCATTAAGCAACCACAGGATTCCCTTGGCCTTCTCCATTAGGATGTTGCTGCCAGTTTTGATGCTAACCATTGCGCTCCCTCAAGCTCCCCCTGTTTCCAGGCAGCAGCGGCGCAGGGGGGGATCAGCCCGGGTCCTCGCTGTTTAGTCTACCTATCAGATTGGTGACGAGGAGTCTAGCAGCTGGTGGAAAGCACTTTTATAATTGCTCTGATGCTGACTTCGAGCTGTTTGCCCAGTGGATCTTTCTTTCTTTAAATCCTAGAGCAGGGGGAAGGGGAGGATGATTGGCAGGGGGGTGAGTGAAAAATGTTGTACCCCTGGTGTTGAAGCCTGGGCAGCTGGAGACAGCTTTCTGCTGACCTCAAACCTGGAGGGATTCTGGGTGTCCTCACTGGGAAAAGTAAAGTCAAGAGGCAGCTGGGCAAAGCACAGCATCCTTCGGGCAGGTCGGGTTGGTTCACTCCACCTTCAGGATGGAGCATCCTTGGCTGAAAAGCTGGACAGGCAGCGCGTGGCTCTGGGCATGCAGATGTGCATGCAGATGTGCGTGTGCATTTGGTGGCCCCTCGCAGGGAGGGTGAGGGTCCAAGGACCCCCCAGCCTGAAGCCCGTGGGCAGCCTGGTCCCTCCAGCCCCAGTCGTGATGCAGCGTGATGTCCTGCCTCGACTTAAGGGCTTGAAGGGTTGAGGAGCCCTTGCCCCACGTCCAGCAACAGATGAACCTCATTTGCTGGAAACCAGAGCTGCGTTTCCAAGTGAAACAGATGGCAGAGTGCTTTGCTGCACATGGCATCGTTGAGAGGCACACCGGGGCCAGCACGTGCCGATGGTCAGACCTCACTCGAAGCCTGTGAGTCATCTGCCTGGCTTCAACTCATGTGTGCACTCAAGTGCTTAGGCAAAGCAAGCGACCTAGGGTGGTGTTCAGTGCATTGGGGTTCCTTCTTTGAACACTGATCAAAGTGAGCCCTGCGGGGCTTGGGGCTGCTTGCTGGGGTGGGAGGCAGATGGCTTGAGGAGTTGGTGCAGCGGCAGGGATGACAAAGGGGACAGCCCAACCCTGACGAAGAGATGGGGTTTGTTTTCTCTACAAAGCCAGAGACAGAGGGGGACATGACAAGAGCTTCCCAAGACCTCCGAGACAACAGTGATCAATTGGTCTTGGGGTCTGCTGGAGCTGGGCCAAGATGTAATCAACTTAATTTGCAACGAGAAAGCTCAAAGGTTAGATATTAAGACAAATGATTCAGGCACCGTAGGAGGACAGTTAAGCCTGGGCCAGGTTACGTGAAGGGTATTTTAAAACGGAGCTGGATGAGGCTGTGTGGGGAGCAGTCAGGTCCAGGCGTGGGGTTTGGAAGGACTTGAATCCCCTGAGCTCACTGGGCAGGCAGGGCACAGGCAGCAGTGCCATGAGCTGAGGACATCCCTGTCCTGCATCCCCAGCCATCCCCCTTCCAGCAGCTCCGTCTGTCTCCAAATTGGCTGGACAGGCTTCACCCAAACCATCCAACCCTCCATCACAGCACAGCCTGGACCATTCAACGTCCCCTCAGCAGCTCCTGCCCTGCGGTGGGACGGGGACCGGTGAGACCTCCCCAAGCCCTCCCTCGCCCCGCGGCACCACTCCAGAGGTGGCATTTCTAAGCCCAAGAGAGGGAAACTCAGAGACTTTTAGACACTTACAAGCTATTTTACAGGAATTTTCTAAGCCTTGTTTTGGGCTGGTGCCTTTTGGCATTTTAAAGAGAAAAATTATGAGGGGGCTGAGGCTTATTAAAATCCGAAACTCGACCACTCCTGCAAAAACAACCCTGCTTGTTCTAGGCTGGCTTTTAAGGCTGTTATACGTGTGTGATAAAAACTGGCTGGGGCTAGCAGCAGAGTGGTGTGGCTATTGCCATATCCCAAACCGCATGTTCACGGGTGTGTTAGTGATTTGCTGAAGCACTCTGACTTTGGAAAGTTTTCATTCAAACAGAGAGGCTGGGGAGCGGTTCTCATCTGGGGTTTTGATGGCTCTTTTCATGTGAAGTTAGATCTCTGGTTAAATAAGCAGAATTAATCAAGATTAGTAAAAAGAAAAGCACTTTCCTCCCTTTTTGGAGGGTGGTTCCGAGGCTGCAAGGAACATGCGTGCTCCGTAGCCACCGGCTGCTGCAGGCAAACTCCCAAATCCTGTATCTCCCCAAGCCCGCGCTCCTGCCCGCATCCTTTTGGTTGGTGCCTGCTGTCTGCTGGTGACTAAGGAGGTTTATCTGCAGGGCTTTGCAATCAAAGGGCTGTGATATGCAGGGTAGGATTAACCCCAGAAGGGGAGGAAAATCCCTAGCCGGCCTCCTGCCCCATACATCAAACACAGCGGTCCCGCAGCTAATCTGCAGCGCAGCCCAGCAGTTAATCATGGGGGAGCCCGACCCTTTGAGGAGACCTGTGATCTGGCTCCTCCAGCTCCTGGCTGGGCTGGCACAGGACCCTCCATGCACCCCCCTGGCTTGTCCCAGCCTCGAGGCTCCCGTTGACGCCCATCACCCTTCTCTGGGCTGCTCTCCCGAGCTCTCCCACGCCAGACCCCGTTGGGGCTGGGGGTCCATTTGGCATTGCTATTCGTGCAAAGGGAGCCTGACGGGACGTTTCGTCCTGCAGCTGTGTGACAGACTGGGGCCGAGGTGTCGGACACGGCCACTCCTGTTGCCGAGCCTCCCATCCCTCCCGGCCACGGGCAGCTCCAGCCCCTCGGCTGCCCACCGAGCCCTCCTGCAGCCCCGGCCCGGCCTTGGCCCCATCACTTTGGGGATCAGGTGCACGATGGCCCGGGGACCAGGCGGGTCGTTAGCTCCATCTGTTGACAGGCAAATGCAGCAGCCAGCACCAGCGATGGGCTGGGAGAGCTGCTCTCTGCACTGCTGGCGTGCAGTGCCGTGCCATGCCGTGTCGTGCAGTGCAGTGCAGTGCAGTGCAATGCAGTGCAGGGCAGCGCAATGGAATGCAGGGCAGGACAGTGCAGTGTTGGGTGCAATGCAGTGCAGTGCAATGCAATGCAGGGCAGGACAGTGTAATGCAGGGGTGCAGTGCAGTGCAATGCAATGCAGTGCAGCGCTGTGCAGGGGTGCAGTCTCCCCTGGGATCGCAGCCCTTCCCTGGGGTTACAGCAATCTTTAGGAGCCTACTGGAGCAGAAGCCGTGGTGGTGAAGACCGAGGTGGGGTGACCCGGCTTCCTGCAGGAGGTGTCAGGGACAGTAGTGGGAGCGGGGCCCTGCAGGGCTCAGCGGGGATGGACTTTGGGGACAGCCCTGTCACGTACCCCTTGACTCCCCAGCCGAAGGTGGAGACTTGGAGGGGGGGATTGGAAAGGAGACTGCCACACCCCCTTACCCTTCTATTGAGGTGGCTTGTGAGGCCACCCTGGGACCTGCCGTTCGTCCTCCTCTGCCTCGCTTTGTGTCCCCATACGTGGCTTCCCCCATATGGTTTCCATCCCATGGGCTAATGCTTATTGCTGATGATCCTTTTGAAGCTTTTCCCAATTACCATGCAAGGCAGCAGCCTGTGGCACAAACCCCACAATCCGGCATGTTTGTGAACTTGCCACCTGTACAGTTGCCGCCTTCATTTTGGACCAACCTGCACATCCTGCACCCCAGCCCAGCCCTTTCCCTCCAGTGCTGAGTGCTGGATCACACCCACTGCAGGCTGGCAGCAACGTCATGTGCTGGGGACAGCCCTTCCCTGTGCAATGCCACCATCTGGAAATGGCACCATGCCACACAGATCCCCGAAGAAGATTTATCCCCCATAAGGACTTCAGAGGGGAGTGACAGCGGCCCTGGGAGCTGGATGGACTTGTTGACAAAAGCGCGCACAGCTAACACCCTGGTGGCTTGCTAAACACAAAAACTGAAAACAGCTATAACATCCATCTGGCAGGTGAGTGGTCCGTGAACAAGCAGAGTAGTTTGATATTTAGAGAAAAGCTCAAGGGAGTTTTTATGAGGAAAGATCCTGCTTTTGCAGCCATAAGAGTTTCTTTAGGGAGGAGATGGCCATCCTTGCCCTGTCCATGATCTGTCCCGTGGGAGGCAGCTGAGCAGGAATGCTCCAGGCTGAGCTCTTGTAATCCACAGGTACCCCCAGTTTGGAGGGAAACACCCCTGAGACCTGCATGGCAGCCATGAGGGGAGTAACCAACCCAACATCAGGGATTTGTGCTGCCAGACTGGCAGCTGCCAGCTGGGCATGTTTTCAGGCAGCTGCTTGGTGATGGCCAAGCCCCTGGAGAGCTGGTGAATCCCCAGCCTCCCTTGGTACATCATCCTGGCAGCTTATCCTCACCGGTCATTGCAAGGACCGGCACTTGAGCGAGAGCGCTCTGTCAGGCAGGATGCGAACGGCTCCCAGGGCGCAGGCAGCACAGGCAGGCTGGAAGCAAGCGCATCTTGCACGTACATCCCTGCTCAGCTGGCAGCAGGAAGGCAGGACCCCAGGGGAGGGCTCTGCTTTGCCCTCCGTGGTGCCGCGCTGATCAACACGCATTCACGGAGGAGTGCCAGACCTGTAAGTGATGGGAGCTGAAGGCCAACCGGGCAAGCCCAGCCTGTCTGTGGCTCCGTCTTGAATCCCTGCTCATCCGCAGTGGGAAAAACTCAAAGGAGCAATGCGGGAGGTGTGTGTTGCCCATGCTGCAGGGACCTCTCAACCACGGGTGACTGTCACCCACCGTCAGTTTGGCCAGCAGCATCCCTGGGCAGGGGGTGACCCAGCATCAGCTGTGGGGCCCAACCAGGGGGGCTGGATTGGTCCAAGCACTGAGCAGAGCCACTGGCCACAGTCCACATGTGCCACCCCCTGGACACTTGGCGTAAATGACTGGAAACCACTGGATCCCGTGGCAGAAGCCTCCAGGCCTGGCTGCCGGTGATGGGGAAGGCAGATATTTGGCACCCCTGGGACTCACTCCCTGGCATGGCGGGGCCAAAAGGGGCACCGGGGCTCAGAGATGGACCCCTGGATGAGGGGTGGCATGGGGTGACTTAACCATGCCACCCTGCAGCCCAGCCAGCCCTCAGCACATCCTCCCAGCCGGGCTCTCGCTGTTTTGGGGGGGTTTGGCTCTCCCGTCCCTGAGGAACGCAGGGCACCACAGGGACCAGCAGGGTTTAGGAACCGTTCCATTAAATTCTGTCCAAATTTGCAGAGAGCATGAAACCTCTGGGCTTTTTCACTGTCGGGTTTCTGCCAGCCCACCCCTTCAGGGTGTAGCTAGGTTTGGTGGCAGTTGGGGTGTCTGTGGAGCTGAGATTTGGCAAAATGGGGGGAAGGAATCGGCTCTCACTGGCCCTGAGAGCAGAGAACACAGAAACAAAAAATGGGAATCCATGGAAAATGGGATTTTATATAAATTTATTGCATATATAGATATTTGCATCTATATGTACACAGAGGCTATAGCTCTTGCAGAAGCGTTGCCGTTGCGCCTGGCACTGGCGCTGTGGGATGCGGGCTCTGGGAGCTGAGATGCTATCTTGGGGACTAGCTGGCAGTCCCAGCCAGAGCCAGGGCATATCAACCCGTACTGCACCGAGGACACTTTGCAAACGTCCCGACATGTTCCTCATTGATTTCTGGGCTGAAGCCAGACTTCAGCAGGAAAGCAGGAGGCTTTCTGCAGGCAGCAGCAGAGCTTTCCCCGCCCCGGGCTAGCTGGTTTTCAAGAAAACCCTTTGTCCCCACAGGTAAAACGCCTCTCTTTTGAAAGAGGGAAAGGGCTGGTTTTCATGTTTTTAGGTGAAAGGGAGATCCGCCAGCTAAGATCGGTGTTCCGGGTTTCCCTCCGAGCTGGGCGGCGTTTGGTCCCCGCCGGCCCCGGGCTCGCCGGGCGGCAGGTGGTGGCAAAGCCGGGCTCGGGCTGCGCCGCCGCTCCCGGGGCTCTCCCGCTCCCAGGCTTAGCCTGGAAGAAGCCAGCGGCAGCATTTCCTTCCAAACTGATTTTCCTCGCAGGGCGAGGGACTTGTGCTCTGCCGTGCCCTGGCTCCTTTCCCAGCAGGGAAGGGGAAGCACACCGGCAAATTCAAGCCGGCTCTGGGCTGCTCCCTGTCCCCGGCCATCCCAAAGCCACCACCGTGACCTCGCCGGTGGTCTGTGGGGCACGGTGACAGTCCAAACATCTCTCTCCCTGCCCCATCCTGGGGTCTCATCCCTCCCAGGAAGGATAAGCAATTCCCACTGCATCGGCTGGTGGTTTCTGATTCCTCTCAAGAGAGAGCCCTGGTGGCCAGGGAGAGGGGGAAAGGATACCCCGCCCAAACACTCTGGGAAAATAAAAAACAAGCAGAGTGCAAGGCTGTGAGAGCTGTAAACAGGTTTTCAGTGGGTTTTTCATGGCACCTGCCCCGATGGCTGGGAGCACAGCCAGAGCTCACAGGGTGCACGGCTGGCCAAGGCAGCCGAAGCTCTCCCTTGGCACCCGGCACTAGGGTGGTGCCGGGAGGGGGCCGAGGACACCCCCCTCTCGGGACACTGTGGGATGTCTGTTTACGGGAGCGGGTGATTTTGTTGAGTCACAGGTCAGGGCTGGTAAGCACCCAGCGCTGCACCACCAGCCAGATGGAGGCTTGGGGCCATGTCACCCTCAAAGAAACAGCGGGGGAAAAAACTGTAACCGCTGACAGGGAGCTGGCAGCATCTTCTCCAGCCCACTGGGCTCCTCTAATGCCCCCCTTGGTTAAAATAAAATAAAAATAAAAATTAGGGAGAGAGCAAGATCTGCTTTGCAGGTGCAGAACCCTTGCAGGTGGAGCAGCTCCTGCCAGCAGGGTGGGCATGGGGACGGATTGAGCTGTCCCCAGAGGCATGGTGTGGGCTGCAAAGCTGGGGCCAGGCCCTGCTTTGGTGCTGTATGATTTTAGGAAGCCCAAGCCTGGCCACAGGGGCACACAAAGGCTGCTGCAAACAAGTAGCAGGTCTCCCAGCCTGTAAGAGCCTCTGAACAGGAGAGGAGGTGGTTGGAGCCAGCTGGGGACGCTGGTGGTGCAGGATCTGCAGCTCCCAGTGCTCAGCCGCCCCCAAGAATCTCTCCTTTACTCCCTGGCTCTCTTCCCTCTGGAAGCAGGGATGGGGGGATTTCTCCTACAGCCCAGCCTGGGGTGAGGGAGGGAGCAGCAGCACCGGCATTGCCGGTTCCCAGAGGACCAGCCGTGCAGGGGAGCCCACCGTGGCTGCATGACTTCTTGGGCTGCACCAGCATCTGCCACAGTGGGACATTCTCCCCGTCAGAGGCAACCCCCTGTCTCCCTTGACAGCTCTGCCTCCTGGGGGACCAAGTTATCTCCGGCACTGGGGTCCTTGGTGCCTGTGTCACCCCACCCAGCCTGGCTCACCAGAGATGCGGTTAAGAGCCGGGGCTGCCCTCTCCTGATTACACGCGCGGGTGCTGAAGCTTTTATCGTGGGCAAAGCCCTGCTGGCTCACTCAGTCCCTTTGGCTGCTCCTGAGAGCCCTGCGCTCAGAGCCTGGCTGCGCTATCTCCCCTCTTCATGTGAACTGCACAACTTGCAGCCTGCCTATCTGAAAAGCAACATGGAGCAGGACAGGGTCCCTGGCCTCTGCCCAAGGGAAAGTGCCATTTGCCACTACCTGGGGAACTGGTTCTTCCAGGGAAGGACGATCCTGATTGCTCTTGTGCTGGTGTTGACACCCCCTGAACACCAGCAGCTGCTCCTGGGACAGGTCTGGCCCAGGAGCCGGCTCCAAGCCCTGTCCTCTCCCTGGGAGTGGGATGAAGGGGCAGGATTGCCCTCCAGCAGCCAGCAGACCTTCAAGATGGGATGAGAAGGGTTATGCAGTGTGTTAGAAAATGTTTAAATGTCCTCACTGCAATTTCCCTGGGAGTTTTTCCTGGTGTTTGGGCTATCACACAGCCAAGTAGATCACTAGAGGGGTTGCAAGGAGAACAGCTTCACCAGGCTAAGCATCCAAAACAGCAGCACGTGGGGAAGCTCCATCTTCCACTGCCCTGTGAAAGGACAGTGCCATCCCATATAGTCCCCGAAGAGCAGTTGGGGCCCCTGCATCTGTCACCGGACACCCTGCTCGGAAAGGGGACAAGATGGAAGTGTTTTGTCCCCTAGGGAATATGGGGAGGCTGGAGAGCCCTGGGGGGAGGTATCTGTGTTGGAAGATCAAGCAGACGACATGCCCAGGTGCCCTGCAGTTAGCGTGAGCACCAGCGGCTTGATGCCCTGGCCTCTGCCAATATTATCGGCAATCATAATGTGCTGTCACCACATGCAGAAAGGCAGAAGGTGCCTTAATGAGGCTCACTAAAGTAAATTATTAAATTAACAGCTAAAGCAATACAGCTGCAGAAATGACCAGCGCTGGTGCAGGAATTGCAGTGCTGTGCGGAGCTGGATGGCTCATGCCTGCCTGAGGGAGCATGTTGGGCAAAACCGCCTTGGGACCCACTGGGAAGAGGAACCGGAGAGCTGGCGATCTGGCAGGCACAGGAGGGGAGGGATGTGGGCGCAAGGACTGATGCTGCCCTTGGTTTTCCCCTCTCTGGTGGCCCCGTCCCACCAGGCAGGAGAGAGAGTCAAAAGCAGCCTCTAACGTGGCTTTTGTCCTTCTCTCGTGTTGTACTGGGGAGGTCTCATGCCCCACCAGCATTAACCATCCCCGGCTGCTCTGCAGGCTCCAGCTGCCGTCCTGCTCCAGGCTCCGGGCCACCATCACGTGCTCCTCCCCACTCGGATAAACTGCGGAGATGTTGGTTTGGCAGAAGCCTTGGTTTTGCATCTTTAGGAGAGGAATTACAAAATAATAAGATAAGGCTGTAGACTGGAAGCAAGCTCAAAAAACCCCATTTCAAGCGTAAAGAGGTGTCTCCTGCCCGACAGGCTTTGTGGGATGATCTTGGTTTAGGACATAAATTGCTGCCAAAGGTTTCTGGAGAGCTGGAAAGTGCCCAGCGCTGCCTCAGGGTGGTCCTGTGCCGACCTTGTGCTGGCTCTACTGAAACAGAGACAAGATTTTGCTGTGGGAGCAGGAGCTTAGAAGCAACTTGGAGGGGTGGAGAGAGAGGGGCAATATGTGCTTTTCCTCCTGTTTGTTTTTTTTTTTTTCTGAGGATGGAGAGGAACTGAAGGGTATCTCTCTGAAGCAGATGAGCTTCTGTCTGGCTCCTGTTGTTTCTGCTGTGAAGGCCTGGCCCTGCTTGCTGTTGGATGAAGACGTGTTTAGGAACAAATGGGGATAGCTGAGGAGCATGAAAATCGAACAGACTGAAACACAGGCGAGAAATCCTGGCTCTGACTGCACACAGCTTCACGTTGCATTTATTTTGCTCATGATTTAACTTCCGAGTCTAACAGCCAGCCTGGCAGCCTGGCATAACAAAATCCACCTGCAAATTCTGCATTTCTGGCCTGTGATCCCTTTCAACCAACGTGGCTGGAGCTGGTCAGTAGTTGTCACCACTGCAACAACCTCCCTCAGCTAACATCATCAGGACCTCTTCATTTGCTTGATATAATTGATATTGCTTCATATAATCGTTAAAACGAATGCATCGATGCAGAACGTAGCCACTGCATCCCCAGCCTTGCAATTAAACCTCCCATCCCACATTAATTTCCTCTGACAGCGTTGGAGGCAGAGGATGACTCAGGTCCCTGCAGTGGGTCTCTTTTTCCCTTGTTGCTCGCTTGGCTGTCAAGAACCTTAGGAGCTCATTGGGAAGTACAGGGGTAGAACAGGCAAGGGCAAGAATAAAGTCATAAAATACAGTCTCTTGCAGCCTGGACTCCTGGTCCCGGGACTGTACTGGCTCTCCGTGGGCAGTGGGTTCAGGATCCTCCTGGATGCTTTGCAGGAGCATGTCCATGAGCATCCCATAGTCTTGCTTGCTCCCTGGAGCCGCGAAAGCAGATATGCTATGCTCTGGGGTTAATTAGAGATACTCCACTTGGTGCCTTTGCAGCTGCTGATCTCAATGAGTCTTTCCTACAGCAACAGCTTCAGGCTGACTTTTTTAAACCACTGATGGAGCAATTCCTTTCCATTGCTCTCGTCTCCAGGACCAGGTGAGGTTCTCCAGCCCTCCTGAGGGCCACTACAGAGCCAGGGAGCTCCCTACAACCTTCCAGGCACTACGGCATTATCTGACATCCCCAGTCCAGGTCTCCGCAGGGAGGGGAGCCGGGGGACGGCGGGTTCCCCTTGCCCAGGCCAATCTCACTCTGCTGTCCCCAGCCCTGCCACCCTGCTGGCTGCTCAGCTGAAGGGAGGGCTGACACGGATGCCGCACGTGCGCCCCTCCACAACCCATTCCCGTTCCCCTTCCTGATGACCTCCCTGGGGACAAAGCATGAACATGAGCCCTTTTAGCTGCTGTGTTTGTATACACAGGCCTGCTGCTGACACAAATCTCTTAATCCCCCTGCCTGTGTCCCGCAGACCGTGCTTGTACAACGGTGGCCACGGCTGGGTGCTGGCACTGCACTTTACTGAAGCCCTTTTACCTCTGACTTGCTGATCAGCTGCTGACGGGGTGTTATTGGGAGGCTGAGGCGGGCTCGGTGGCGGTGCCAGCATCCTGGCAAAGGGGACTGTCCCCAGCTTGACTTGGTGGCACCAGGACAGGCTGGCGGGGGGCGAGGACCAGTGTGTGATGCTTAATGCTTTGGCACTGCTTTGCTTCCAGTTTATCATCTCTCCCACTTCCTGCGCCTTCAGCTCGGAGGTGGAGGTGGCTCAGCTCACGATTCAGCAGGCTGATGTTTCCTTTGCACCAGCAAAATATTTGGGAAAGCAAACATGAATCTGGTGAGGCTGGGTGGGAGTTACAGCCAGAGAGCCCAGCTCACTGCAGGGCACAAGTGGAGAGGAGGGGATGCTCAGAGCAGGCTGGAGCTGTGGCCCCTGCTGCGTCCAGGGTGCTGGGTGCACCGGGAGAGTGGTGCTGGCTGGCAGGGGAGTGTCTGTGCAGGAGGGAGCTCTCCCCAAGAGACAGTGTGGGGAGGAAAGCCAGGAAAACCAGCTCAGCACGGAAACCTCCCCACAATGAGAGCAGGGACGGGATCAGAAATGTGCATGGTGGAGGAAGATCCTCATCACACCAGGAGCATGACAGCACATCCCCGCAGTTAAAGGAAGGTCATTTAGTCGCACCTGGGGGTCAGGCAGAGCCAGGCATGGAGCTGCCCCTGCTTCGGCCCCTTTGTTCATGTGCACGATGCAGCTCTTGGTTGCAAAGAGACACACTGTCCCCTCCTGGAGTCCTTTGCCACCTGTGGTGTGATGGCTGGTGCTCGGAGCAGGCAGCCAGGCTGGGCTGGGGAGGGAGCGGGTGTGCAGAGACCCTCCGCTGCGGGTGATGGGGGAACACCTGAACGCCACGCGGGAGAGCCGGGCAGGCAGCTCGGCCCCACCATTCAAGTCTGGCTCCTGATGGGGTTTCCTGCCCAGTTCCTCTTCCTCTGCTACCCCATGATGTCCACTGGAGCCCGGGCTGCCAGGTGCTTGTTTCTGGCGCCAGAGTCAATGGGGCTGCAAAAGTGGAAAGGAAAGCATCGTGGTAGGATGCCCAGTGCCCTCGAAAGTTGGGGGGCAAAAGTCTGAACTCTTGCACACAAAATAACAAGAAGCTTTTAACTTTTCTTCTCGCTGTTTGTCAGTTCCCTAGCTATCCAAGGAGGAGAACAGCACCCATCGGATCCATACGTATCTGTGCAGCACACAGATTCTAGTGTGCTGCTCGCCAGAGAAACACCGGGCAGCGATGCAATTGTGCTGTGGGTCAGGGTAAGATTTGAATGGCAAAGCCCAGAGCTTTGCTTTGACTGCAGAGGGGTAAAACAATATTTAAATAACTGCCAGCCACTGAAAGGAGCAGGAGTCCCATGGGAAAAGAGAGAACTTGCGGCCGTGCGTGGCTGATGGTTTTATCGTGAACATGCAACCTGCAAAGGGAGCGAACGAAGCTGCTGGGAGCTGCCTCTGATTTAGTATTTCATAACTTTGGTGGTTGACTCCGAGTCTTTTGGCTGTTAATTATCCTTAGGTGCTTAGAGGAAAATATCCCAGCAATTCCACCCATAAATCTTATTGATTCTCACCTTGAGTGTTTGGGAGCTTTTAGGGCACCTGCACAAGCTGCCACTGCTTGAATTAATTGAGCTCTGTGGAGCAGCTGCTGGCTGATGCCTCCCTGTACATTAGGCACAAGGCAGAAAGATGTATGTCCCTGGCCAGCTCTGGTGCAAGGTGCTGATGGCAGACAAACACGTACTCCCGGGGCTCGCAGCACATCGTCAGCACGCTTCATTTCTCTGTGGGAATGGCACATCGCCAGCTGGGCTGAGCTGGGGCTTCCAGGGCTGCTGTGGGCAGTCGGGACCTGGGAGGGATGCACAACATCTCATCTGAAGCACGGAGGGCTTAAGGCATTTTGAAGAGGGATGCCAGAGCACTTATACCTCATTTCTGTTTGTAGAAGTGTCTGAAATATTTTTGCTGACATTTCTGCTGGCAGAGGGGTGGCATGGAGGGTAGATATCAATCGAAGGAAATATCAGCCTTGGCGGTCAACTTATGCCATGTTTTCATGAGCACCTGGAAACTGAAATGACTTAGGGGACGTGTTAAGCAACCATGGGCTAATATATCTACAGCAAAATATACAAGGTGGGAAATTCCGGTCTAGAGGAGGTATTGCTTTCTATAGCCAATGTCATCAATAACTAGGAAGTGGGGGTGTTTTCAGAATTTTTCTCGAGCAGACAAGGTTATTTATTGGCTTTGGGACAGTCCTACAAGGACTGTGGCTTTTGGATGAAAACCTTGTGATGACAAAAGCAGTTATGCATCATTGGACATTCCCCCCACCATCCATTTATTAAAAACATGCAAAAAACTGCATAGCAGGCTTCAGATTTTTACTTATGGGTTATTTACTCTCATTTAAGCCTGACTTCTTAACACCAGGAAAATCCATGTGGCGCACTCTCGACACAAACACGTTTGCCGCACCGCTTCCCAGTGGGCAGAAGATGGCTGGAAGCGGCGAGGGGCCAGCGGCTCTGCAGAGCTGATGGGAGCCAGTTTCTACCCCACGCGCAGCATGAGTGGCCTCAGCAGCATGGTGCCTGCAACTGGGCTGCAACATCAAACTGCCGAGCCTGAGCCTGAGCCCCTGGGCCATGGAGTCCTGCTAAGGGAAAGCACTTTTTGATGGGGATGTAATGGAACTCGTTAGTGTCTGCTGTTTTATTACACGGGTTGAAAATTACTTATTAGTGTGAATACATTCACTCTTCATGCTGATCGTTCATATGCTTTGCTAGAAGGGTCCAAGCACATTTACCTCAGAGCCAGGGAGTATCTTCCATCTCTCCAGATCAGGCTGCAGGCAGAAAAAGCCTGCAGGACTGTCCGTGAGCACTCGGTGTGTTCTCATCCCCTTGCCCCGGCAGGAGAAGCGCAGAGTTTGCTGCTCTGGCTGCGTGTCGTGCTTTCGTGCATGGCCCCTCTCTCCAGAGCAGGGGCACGAGCTCTGGGGTTAAAAAACCTGAGCAAGGAGAGGTTAAAATTAAGGAATTAAAATTAATTAATTAATTTAATTAAAAAATTAATTAAAATTAAGAAAATAAGGATTAAGGAAGGAGAGGTTGTGGGAGGTGTCTCCGGCAGAAACCTGCGGGAATGGGCGCTTTCTTCAGGTTCTAAGCTAAAGCGGGTTGAAATGCCAATACTTGGGGTAGTAGAATAAAAGGTTTGGGATATTATTTTAAAAATACTTGAGTCCTTTGTGATGGCCACAATGTGCCACTAACAGGTGTCTGCTGGGGATGGGAGGCACCTGCCATGGCAGGGTGACAGGGGCTTGCTGGCAGCCTGCCTTCAGCCCCAGTCACTGCTGGGGCTGCAAACTGGGACTGGTGTCTGGGCTTCCCCCGGTGGGGGAGAGAACCTGATCCAGACTGAAACGGTTGGGTTAGAGTTTCCTGATGAGGATCCTTAGGGCAAGCTGCATATTTTTCAATGGGAAACTGTCAGGTTTTCTGAAATTGAAAATTCCCCGTTAGATCTGAGGGTTGTAACTGGTGGCCCTGAGACCTGGGAATGGTTCTGCACCAGCATGATGTTTCTCTTACAGGAATGAGCTCTGGGTGCCTTTTGAAAAGCTTTTCCCCCGTGGATGCCAGAGGTAGCCCTGTAATTTGGTCGGTCACGCTGCATTTGCAAGTACCTCAGGAGCAGGACTGCTGTGACACCCCTCTGGGACAGCTGGGTTCGCTGGAGCGCAGCACCGCAGGGCTGCTGCAGGAACATTTGCCCAACCTTGAGTGCGTCGTCCCTGACAGCACTCTGCCTGGCAGGATTCACGGAGCAGTAACAACTACATAAATAAGTCAAAGCATATGACTCAGGATAGGAAGTTTGGGCTTTTGTTGGCAAAATCCCCTTTCCCTTTTGCAAAGCGTTAAAGGTGCCTGAGCCTTAGTATTCTACCATCCACGTGTAAAGCTTGGGCTTGCATCTACTCACCTCACCAGGGAACAGCGCGACTGGTACTGGCTGGCAGCGAGCAAGCTGGTCCAAAGGTGCTGGGGAATGAGAAGATTCCTTTCGGGAGCATGCTCCTGGTCCGAGCTGACCATGAGTTCAGCACAGCCCCCTGATGCAGGGAAAAGAGATGTGACCAAGAGTGCACTGCAGCCACTGATGGGCATTTGGTCCTCGGGACCAGGCTAGACCTAAAGCAAAACCGTAGAAAACACGTGTAATGGTGCTGTATCAGCTGATGTAGCTGCTGTCATTGTAAGACCTGTGTTGCCTAGCTGGGCTCAGCTCTGGTTTTCACATTGCTGCTGGAGGGAATGAGGGTGGAAAAGATGTTTCTTTTTTTTTTCTCCTTTTTTTTTTAATGTTAGTTTTTTACAAACACCACTCACTCAGGAGAAGAATACTCCAGGTTTGGCCATAAATGCCCCAGGGGTGTTAATACCTCCTTAAATACCAGTCAGTTCAGAAACTGTTATCACAACATGTTTGTTTAAAGTACATTAGCTAAAAGGTTGAATACATCGGTAGCTCCATGTAAACCATCAGCCACCCCGCTGGCTTGATAGCATCCTGCTCTGGGCTTTATGAGGACTAGGGGAAAAATGCATTGGGCGGAAGGGGAACAGCTCAGCCTGCTCTACTTGGGTCACAACATGGTGCTCGTGTGAATGGAGACAAAATTAGGCAAGTGGAACCTGAGAAAGGGGCTGAGCTACCACCCAAACAGGATGGTGGAACTAAGGGGCATATCAGTCACTTTGGCTGTGTTGTGCTTTCCCCCCACGCACACCCCTTCACATCCCTGGCCACTGAATTAAAGCTGTTCCCAAAGGGAGGTTCAGGACCCCCGGTGAGGTCGCCAGCCTGGCAGAAATGAAACTGGGGATATTCAGGGCCAGGAGAGACCCAGAGATGCTCAAAGAGGTTAACAGCCACCATGAAAGCATCTTTAAACCTCCAGGCCAGCGTCAAAGCAACAAGGCATCTGTGATAAATATGCAAGCCACGCTTCCATCAGGGAGAAATAAGTAAGCTGTTGTACACGGAGCAAGGGAGGTGGGGAGCTCCTGCCCAAATCGCTGCTCAGCAGAGGAGTTTCCCTGGAGACTGCTTCCTCGGAGCCTGCGCGGACCGGCACAGGGTTGGGAGGCAGCACCCGGAGCCGCTTGGCGTGGCCCGGGCAGGCACAGGGACGTGTCTGGGGCGAGGCACGAGGTGGAGAGGCAGGCTTGGGGATGACAGTTAGGTGCTTTTGTTGAATTGGGGGAAAGCAGAGCTGGATTCGTTCCTGGTAAATTGTGCCACAGAAATGTGGCAACTTCTTAGCTGCTTCTCAGCGAGTCCCCAGAGCCGAGGAGCAGAATATTCCAGTGCTGTAGATGCTGGGCAGAGCAGGGGAAGATGGGTCCAGCAGAGGTGAGGACACCGGCGGAGTGGGGCACGTGGAGGTTGCTAGACACAGCCGGTGTGTTTGCACTAGCCAGAGATGGTGCACACTGAGCTTCCTTTCACGTGACGGATGGGTGTTTGAGAGCTGACCAGCCAAGGCGATTTGTCCCCCATGGGTGATGCAGGAAGGTTGCACGGACACTTTCTTTTCTCCCCCCTGGCCCATGCGTTTGTTTTCTGACATTTAAAACTATGCCGGGGTTTGGCCTGGCTGGCCACCGAGCAAGCGTGGAGGGTGAGACTCGACCAGCTTCCTCCTGCCTGGCAGCCCTGGAGGCAGTTTGGCTCTCAGCTACCGCAGGCTCCTTCCCACTCACGTGGCAGGCAGAGCAGCGTTCCGAAGGGACCAAGCAGCAGGAACGCTGTGCCCTGGCTGGGGGACGGGACAGGGAACCCACGGGGCTGCATGTCCCCTGGCTGCAGCAGCCTTCCTCAACCAGCAATGGGTTGTGCTCCCCACCCAAGGACCCACTCCTTAGAGGGGGTAAAGGTGCAAGCCTGGCTGGCAAGGAAGGCGGCCCGAATTGATAGGGATTGTGCAGCCCCCAAGCCGTGCTTGCGAGGAGCGCAGTGACCCACCGGCAAATATGGAACTGGGCTGTACGCAGTACAGGATGCAGCTTGTGCTATTGCAACTCAGGTATCGGAGCGTTCCCTCAGGAAGTTCAGCCAGGCGGCCAGGCCAGCGGCCGGCTCTTCTGGAGTTATAATCAACTTATATAAACATCCTTTTGGGATTTTACCAGCCAGATTTTTAGATGTATTTGGGACGTGGCACATGCTGGCGATCCCCGAGGCTGCAGCACACGAGGGTGCTCTCTGAGCCAAGAGGTTGGGTACCGAGGGATGAAGGGAGCAAAGAAGGTCTCAGTGGAGCATCCCAATAGCCTGAGACTCCCTCTGGGGATCCGCCAGACTCTTGATGCTGTTGCCCTTCGGATGGGGTGCTGAGCTCATGTTTGTCTCTCGCCTTTTTCTTTCCTTCTAACAGCTCCGCTGTGAAATCAGCTTTTCATCCTTCTCCACGCACCGCCAGCTGGGAGCTACATCTTCGGTGCCTTGTCATGCCATCGGGTCTCCTGCGGGGTTTGCACAGATGTCTCACTGGCGCTACAGGACACGCCGGGGCTTCCAGATGAACCTTTCTGGGGAGAAGTGGGGTGGTGTGCTCGTTGTTACAGAGAAAAGGCCAGGAGAGGCTGGTTACGAACAAAAAAAGGCACCGACTAAGGGCCACTGTGAATTAGACAGGTCGTGCTAAATGGTATCGGCGGTGCAAGGTGCCTTTTAATGTGTGTAATTTGCGTGCGCTTAAACACAGGGTTTGGACTCTCCGCCTTGCCAGCCGTAAGAATTAGGGGACAAATCCCGCGGATGTTAGTGACCACGATGGGTGAGCGACGTCCCATCAGCTGGAGGTTAATCCAATATTTTAACCCCCTCAAATGAAAGCCTGTGGGTTTTGCTGGGCTCAGGACAGAGGCGGGGGGTTCCCCAGGGCAGGGTTACTCCCCCAGGACACGCACCGAGGCCCTCCCCGCCCCTTCCACTGGAGACGACCCCCCCCGCCGTTATCCCCGGGCGTGGGTA
>WAAD01012216.1:0-57627 GCA_013389945.1 Fregata magnificens | reverse complement strand
GGCGGCTCCCCCGACGCGCAGGCCGCGCCGCCTTTCTCTGCCGACTCATGGCGGCGGCGGGGCTGCGGCGGCCGAGCGCGGCTCTGCCTCTGCACGCTTGCAGCCGTGCATAGAGGTTGTCAGCAGCGAAGCGTGCACGGCTTGGGGCCGGGGGGGGTGTCCCCAAAAGGGAGTCGCGTGGGGAAGCAGAGGGGCAGCGTCCGGCGCTGGCGACGGGGTGACGCTGTCCAAATCGCGTTTGTGGCCCGCTGGTGTCGTCAGCAAAGGCTGAAATTGCAGAACACCATTTCCACGGATGCTGGGATAGGTGCTGCTTTTATCAGGAGGGCATCGCTCATACCTGCTTCAAGCGAATCGGAAAATGCAGAAGTTTTCACTAAGCGTCTTGTTTGGGAAAGACTCCTTTACCTTTTCCAGCCTGCCTCTGTTAACTCTAAAATCGCACTGCCAGATATGACATCAGATTCCCTGTTACTGTACGTGCTAGTGTTTTGCAAGAACTGTTACTGCCTAGCGTGGTGACTTATCAGAGGTATTGATCTTTGGAAGATGGACAGCTCTGCAATTTCCACCTGGAAAGCTGTCGTCTTAATGGGAGGTATAGAGGAGAAGTTAATTGTGCCACGTAAAAGTCCATGTTCAGATTGTTTGGTGGTTTGTCATTGTCTGCACCAACATAAGCAAAGCTTAACGAAATCCAGGACAGCATCATTGTCTGCGTCTGCCTCTTGCGCTATGACATAGAACTGGTCACGTTGCTTCTTTGTGTGAAAGCTGCACTCCATCGCGCTGCCTTCTCAGGTAACAGTCCCTAGAAATGAACCAAAAGATGCACAACCACAAGACTGAACGTTCCTGCTTGAGGCTCACGTCTAAGGCGCGTCCGGATTTGTTACCAGGCCCGTCACAAAGGTGGGTGACTTGTCAAAGCAAGCAGGCATGAGGCGGTCTGCCCAACGCAAGGAGGGGGCCCTTGCAACTCCTGAGATGATTTTTTGAGGGAGAGAGTATGTCGGTAGCGTGTCCACCCTATGGCAGGGTAAGGGAGTAATGCTGCAACACTCAGAATTTTCTTGGGCCCGGCACGATCGTCCCGGTATTCCCAAAGGGGTTTAAATAGTGGAATTGGTTAGTGGTGCGTTTTGGGATGCTTGGCAGCAGCAACTGGTTCCTGCAGTGCCCCAGACGCTGCCGCTTGGCTCTCTTTTCTTGGGGCATTGTTTCTTTTGCTGCCTGTTTGTTAGCAAAAGAGAAAATGTGTAAAATAAACACGGCTGGCGAATTCCCACGAGGGGCAGGCTGGTAGCTGACCTTGCCTGGCGGCCCTTCGCCCAAGTACTTTCTCGTAGAGTTTGCAGGCTCCTGTCATGTCTTTGCTGCTTTGGATGGAGGATTTCTTTTGGCAGGTGCTTACAAAAAAAAAGATCTGGAGCATGAGTTTGTACAAAGGACGGTGCTGGTGAGGTGAGTTGTCATGTTGCGGTGACCTCCAGGAGATCACCTAAGGGAAATGACTCCTTTATACGCTTGAAGTGGATTGAGAGGTTTTAAACTCTGGAAAGTCACCGCTGGATGTTTTTGGTTTTTCAGCAGAGCTTGGAAAACCGTGGCTCCCGACCCAGCAGTGTTCCCAGAGCAGTGCTTGTGTGCTGGAGATATTAAATGTTTCCAGCCCTGATCCTGCCAGAGGTAGTGAGGAGACCGAGGAGCCCAGTGAGGACAGCTCTGTAAAGATAAAGGGATCCCTCTATGACTTGTTTTACAGGCTTTGAAAGCCCTAATTTTTTATAATGATTAAATTAATTACAGGCCCGTGGAGCAGATTTAATGGACGAGACCTGCTCCTTAGGTGTTCACCCATTTTGTAATGGTCTCTGTTGGAATTAGTGCTTGTAAAAGTAAAGGTATTGAGCTCTGGCCCAGAGAAAACAGAGCCACCTTCAAGATCTTTGTGAGTTTCTGCTGTGTCGGAATATGGATAGGGAAGAGCTTAGCAAATCCACCTCTGCTTGTTTTGAACTGTCTGATTCGCTGCAGCTGGGGAAGTTGAATGCATTGGGGGGCTGATGTAGGGACTGAACAACAGTGTCCTTTTTTGACGGGTTAGGATTTATCTTCAGAAATTGGTGTCTTGCCTACCTGCTGCAGCATTTTTACGCTCGAGGTTGGTGATGAGGTCTGTAACAGGGTGTTTGAGTAAATGTTTCTGCTTTTTCAGGAAGGAGGACTATTGAAGCAAAGCCTCTCCTTACTTCTTAACCCCTCCTTCCAAAAGCACAATGGTATGGCAGTAAGTGGAGCAACCATTAGATCAAGTTAGACAACAGCGATACTGCTGATGCTGTAAGTGGAGGCTGAGGCTCAGCTGGAGTGGCACACCAGAAAATCCTCCCTGGTGCCTTGGGAAGATGCGTGTTACGTTTCTGTTTGTGTGCGTTTCATAGTCAGGGTAGAGAGCGGAGGGGGATCCTTTTGAGTCCTGAGATAATGCACAGTCCTGTCTTATGTGGCAAGGCTTGTATTTGACACTGCGCACTGCTTGTGAGGGACGCTGGCAGAGCTGGTAATGATGCCTCGTTTTTACTCTCTAATGATCTAGTAGCGAGGTCTGTGTGACTGTCTCCTCATTATTATACGTTCTCTTCTTACCATGTAAATAAATGCAGCCAGCAGCCTGACTGGCGAAGGCATGATGGTTAGTGTGTGTGTCTGCAGTAGCGAAGGAAACATTTTCTGGCAAAAACAGCTTTGCACTTTTGGCTATAAACCAAATTCAAAGTATTTTCTCAAATCCTTCTGTAGAGGAAAAGCGTGGCTTGCAGTTAAGACAGCTCGACCTTCTGGAACGTGTTGTTCTCCTCCACTGTGCCCTGCGCCAGGGCTGGTGCTGATGCAAGCATTGGTGCAGGCAGGTGTTAACAGCACCCCATTTTGAAAACTTGCTGGATTTATTTCAAGAAATGTTGCATCAAGGCACTTGGCACTGCTTAATTTTTAAAGCCGTTTACGTCTTGGAAGTAAGAACACGCAGGTTTTAATGACTGGCACTGCAATTGCCAAGCTTTGCCTGCACTAACTTTTATGCCAGTTTTCATTCTGGTTGCAAACGCTCAGCCAGGAGAAAGCGGCATATTTCCTAGTGGAGATGCAGGAGGTGTTTTCATTTCTTGAGTAGAGTTTCTTGCTTGCCGTTTAGCAAATGTGCTGGGCGGATAAGCAGTACTTTCCAGAAGGCACACCTTAGTTGCCAGCAGCAAACACCAGAGGTTAGCTGACTATTGTTCAGAGAGAGCGCGTGTTGCTTTATGCCAGAGCAGAGGCTGGGTTGGGTTGGCTACCGGTACTGAGGAGAAGGCAGGGGAAGATTCATTAGCTTCTCACCCCTCGCTGACTAACTCCCCATAGGGCTTTCCTTGAAACCAGCCTCCAGTACAGGAGATAAGATGTATGGGGACCTTATTTTACCTTTAGCATTTCTTTGTGTTCAGAGTAGACATGTGCATCTGCCTGCTTGGGCATCCAGCTCTGTAGCACTGCACACGCCTATTTCCAAAGTGTTGGGCAATTCTCGCTCTGTCGTGGCACGTAATTGTGGAGCTCTCCTGGCTGTTGCAACAGAGCTGCTATCGCAGCAGGAGTCCTCCCCCCTCCACCACCCCAAGTTTCCTCTCTGAAATACTGGAGTTTTTTTGATCCCACAACTCACGTTTGAGTAACTCTTCCCATCTTGTCGGGGAGGACGAGGGTAACTGGAACTTGCTGCTCCAAGAAAACGTGAAGGTTAGTGTTTTCCCTCCCCCGCATACCTTTGCTCTTCAGCTTTGTGCTGGACCTTTGCCCTGTTCTGCACTGTTTGTTTCGGGAAGGCTGGGGAATGCGGCGTAGCTCCCGAGAGCTGACTCACTGGCCCTGGTTGCTGGGCTTCGGTGCTTGCTTCTGCCGCGACCTCCAGTTCCAGACTGCCAGGTCCAAGGCGTCACTGGAGGATTCTCACCAACCACCTCCTTACCCTCAACTCTTCTTTTAAGCTGTTTATTGCCTGTGGTGCCGTGGGGTTTGCATCGGGATTGCATCTGGGATCGCCAGATTGGGCAGCGGAAGGACGGACTTGGGTCAGGTGTGAAGACAAATCAAGTGCAAAAAGGGCTGGGAGTGGGGGCACTGGGGCTGCAATGCTCTGCTTTCCCTTCCAAATTATGACACCTGATCCCTTCGCTGTGTTCGAATAGTGTGAAATTATCTTCAGGGGAATGCCGACTTGTATAGAGTTAGGTTGCTCTTTGCATACTTGAAACTACTTTGTAATGAATCTCTGACACCACCTCAGTGGTAGTGCTTGTTTGGCTAAATAAGGAATGGGCATTTTAGTAGAAAGCTGTGCTGTCTCGACCAGGTTGGATGTTTTAATCCTTACTATGGCTGCAAACAGCAAGGGTTTAAAAAAATGAAAACTTAAATACACTTGAATACAGCCAGAGGATTGTGGTGTCCTTTATGGTAGTGCACCTCTCAAAGGAGCTCTGCTCCCATCTCAGTAACCAGGTAAATGGAGGTATGGTGGCCTCGCTGGCAGATAACCCATAGGAGAGCTGGGAACGCTTTTTTGCTCTGCTCTTACGGTAAGTCCAGTTCGGAGTGGTGAGCTTTGTTCGTTACCAACCACGATATGCATTTACATCATGGTCTTTAAAATTTTATTTATCCTGTGGTCATTTTGGCATTGGAACCTTTGCCGACTTCCTACCAAGGGCTTAAGTCACCACACTGCTGGCTCTGTCAAATCCCTGGCTTGCTGTGCACACAGGGAGCTCGGGGAAGGAGGTGGTGCAACCTTGGTGATACGTGCTGGGCGCTCTCATGGTGATAATGCTATCTAGGTGGAGCTTTGCACGGGCAAGAAGTCGTCTCCTGAGGCTGGGGTAAAGCTCTGGGGACTCTATGTGGATGTGTGGTCTCTGGCATAGCCAGCTCTGCGTTTGTCCCTTTCTTCGCTTGAGACTGGGCTTCAGTTGCAAACTCATTCTGCAGGTCCAGGTCCTTGTTAGTGATCTCTGAGTGGAGTTGGGAGACTTTTCTCCTTGCATTGAAATAACTGACTAATCTGAACATCCAGTAGCAAATGATACAGCTGCATGACTTGAGCAGGTCAGAGGAGAGGTAAAAGAAAGGCTTCGAAGAAGTTAATACAGTGCTGTGAGAACTTAAAGCAGCAATTTGTGTATTTAGGCAACAACTGGTGACCAGAACGAATGGGAACTGAGTTTGGCCTTGAATAAATCAATTACCAGACTTCTTTGTGGGGAGAGTCCCAGGTCAGGGTCTGTCTGGATTGCTTGGCTGAAAGGAGAAGTGGGTGCGCACGTGAAGGTCTCACAGCTGTGGAATCAAAACTGGCACAAGGTGTTTGGTGAAAAGAGGTTTGGTGATGGCAATTCTAATACCGTGCAAAATACACGTGTTTTTTGGGAAGGGTTGTGGAAACGGTGGTCAAGTCAAGCGTCAACATGTTTCTAAACAGAGGCTCATCCTGTAATTGCAGGTTCCCAGAAGATCCTCCTAACTGAACTTTCCTCTATCAGAGTACGCGTTCGTGCTGCTGTTTGGGGGGCTTCTGTGGGTAGACCTGGGTGGATTGCCTTTTCTGAGCAAATTGGCACGTGATGTGTTGTAGCTCTGCTGGTTTCAGTATTGCACCAAGCTGCCGGTCCTGGTTTTGCTGCCGGACACATCCTTAGCAAGTTGTCCAGCCCAGCTTTGGTGTGACACTCGCTATGGATTTTGCCAGGATCAAGAGCTCTTCCTGCAGCATTAAAGCTACGTGTGCTGGGGGATATTCTGCTGTGACGTGCAAGTAGAGGGAGGAAGGGCTGTGAACTGGCTGATCTAATACCTGCATTATCAGTGGTTTACCTTCAGTGTCCTTCTGGAGCAAAGCTGACTTAGGAGCAGCAGCTTGCCTCGACGCTTCCATGTGTTGCAGTGCTGTACGGGAACGCGCAGTGGGCAGCTGGCTTCAGTACTCTGCGGTGGTTGTGATTTTATTTTTGGTGTTTTTGGTTTTGAGTCATCCTGTGCCTTTACATGGTCACAAGTCGGAAGGATAGTAGAGATCTCTGCTGCGGACAGCTTGGGGCTGACGGTGTGTGGGAGGTGACCATGGTGGCCCTGGCTGGGTTGGATGCTCTGGCACGACGGGTCAGGTGGAAGCCTCCGTTTGCTTTAGAAATGGCCAATGGGGGTGGCTGTTGGTGTGACTGAGGTCTGTCAGTGCTGCTCGGCCTGGTTCTGGTGGCACTCGGAGGTGACGCAGGCACCCTTTCTTCGCTTGATCTAGAAATGGCACTCCAGTTCCCTCCAGAGCATGTGTGGCACGTGCAACGTGCTGGCGGGCGCAGCTTGCCCCGACCTGTGCTCCTGGGGAAGCACGTTCACTTCCTGCCAGGCATCCCTTGAAGTGGCTGGAAACAGGTCTGCAACCTGCTGCTTTAGCAGGCAGAGCTGGCCCGTGACCTGGCCACATGCCCGCAGGTGCTTCTCTCCACTCCTGACTTGCTCCCCAAAGTGGCCCTGGCCTCTGACGGGGCCCAGGAGAGGCATCCCTGCCCCATGAGGAAGGTAATGGAGGAGAAACATCTCTGGTGCTCCACAGTGTTACTTATTTGGTCTCTGGCAGGCTCTGCAGCGATCCCTTGGTGACCGTGAGAGCGATAGCCAGGGGTGCGCTGGGGAGAAATGGGGGCTCTGATGGGGCTTGTGAACCTCACATGTCCTTGACACACGAGACAGAGTTAAACCGTGATTGGAAAGCTGGGCGGGGGGTGGAAATGTGCTGCGTGTCCTTCCTGCTGGGCACTGGTGCAGCCGGAGGGGCTGCATAAGCCTGGGGGGGGGCGGCGTGCACGTGGGAGCCCAGTGCTGCTCTGCTGTTCGCTGCCCAGGTATGGGGGTGCAGCCCCGGAGGCTCGGGGGGGTGGTGAGAGGAAGCAGAGTCCATATGGAGCGCTCTGCTGAGCCCGTTTTTCCAGCTGAACGGCAGCGTGTGCCGCTCTCCTGCAGAGTGACTCTGCAGTCTGCAGGGCATGGCTGCACGCTGGAAGGGATCTGCGGGCAAGAGGGAGGGTGCGGGGGGGCTGCTTATCTCTTCTCCTTTCCTGGTAGTCATTTGACTTTTTTGATTCGCCTGCCGGGTGCATGCGTGGAGAGAACAGAGGGGTTTCAGGACTAGATAAGTTAGGTTTTAAGAAGTCTGAAACACTGAGAAGAGAGGTGAGTTTTTCCTGACTAAATATGTGGGGAAACAAGTATGAAGTTGAAAAAGCCACAAAAATGAGGAAAGGGTAGAGTTTTTGTTGATGGGAAAGTAAGAGAAAAGGTGTGTGGGGAGATTGGTGTCTTTCTTGCTTGGTAACTTGGAGGTGCTGCCAGAAGGTGGGTACGTTGCTAAATATCTAGCACTGTCTCTAAGCAGATTATTTGTAATATATATTCAGCCTTCACACTAAAATCATTCTGCTTTTTTTTTTCCTTTATAACTGTGCTTTTGAAAGCTTCTGGTCAGTGGTGCAAATGAGTGATTATTAATTTACCAAATGTTAGTTACCAAACTATCTGGTTTGCGCACTTACAGATGGTGAAGTTAGTGATGGAATGAAATAGTGAGAACTTACAGTTAATAAGCAACACTCAAATGTTTGATAAGCCAACAGTCCCTTCACTTCAAACTACAGGAAATTAATTTCTTCAGATTCTCCAAGGTCAGATCTTCCGGTTTTTGTATTAAATGTTGCAAAAGAAGCACTGAGTTTATTCCTGCAAGACACTTGGGATTCTCTCTACCATAATTTTATACCTTTACTGTAGCCCTTCCAAATAGTCACAAAGTCAGCATAGCTCGGGAGCAATGTCTGTTTATGTCAGCTCTCCCAGCCTCACAGAACAAGCCTACTGAAAATAAAGACTTGACCATAATAACAAATAGCAATGCTCTTGGCCTCATCTGGAACAAAAAGAGATACTGAAAGGAGTGGCTGAAGCACTTTCACCTTACCTCCAGATAGGCTCATGTTGGCAAGTCAGCAATAAGGCTGTGCAAGGGGGCAAGTAAAGGGGAAAAAAAGAGCAAAGAATTAAGTGTAGAGTGACACCAGTACGCATGATGCTGAGAAATTATGTGGCTGTAGCAGGAGATATTGAAATGTGGAAAAATGCATCCCAAAAATGTTCTTGGGAAGTTTTACTCTGACTGAAACAGACGCAATAGCATATTTGTGCACGAGATTGCACCCAACAAGACAGAAAAGCAAATCACAGATGTGTCTCCACTATGTGCTCAGATGACAAAGCATGAGACTTTGCTGGCTGTAATCATATTAAATTTCATTTCTCAACTCCCAGGTAAACCTTGAGAGCTCGGGGGAATACCTAATATGATCTAACGCATCTTCTGAGTGCTCAGAAATCCTCTGCCACTGCAGAGGATCTTGCACTGAGCTGAACAAAAGGGGGGACTGATTTCTTTTGGCTTACCCAATCTCAGGTGAATTCTTCTAGCTCCCCTTTTTTTAATCAGAGAATGACAGATGTGACATTTGCACGCTGTGCAGGGAGGAATTTGCTGTAAGTGACCCATGTTTTTAAAAGGTAAAATTAAACCTGTAACTACAACTGTGAAGATGATTTGGAAGAGACGTGGCAGATTACAGGCAGACAACCCTCTTGATTTCAGTTGGACCTGAAATCTGAGTTGATCTAATTAACAGCAGAGAACTGGAACCAAGCAAGGAGGGAGTTTGGAGGGTGATTGGAAAAGCTGTGTGTTCGATTAAAACCACCCAGAGAGCCTGCACCGGAGGGGGGGAACATCTCAGACTGTGAGTCTGATGATTTCTAATTCAGTTAAGAGATTTAATTATGTTGTCTTCACCGTGCTGCCTTGTGTATCCTACAGACCCCCTGCTTGGCCCTGTGCCTGCCCTAAGGTGGAGAGAGCCTTGCAGTTTTCAGTTCCTGGGGTTTTCACATGGATTTATGGTATCCCTGCCTGATGTTATGGGGTATACCCATGATACTGGTGCTTTTGAGGAGGTGGCGGGATCCTCTTTTGTGGAGAGGCTGGATTTCTGGCTACAGTAATGGATTCTCCTCTGTAGGGAGAAGGATCTGTCTTGCCCACCCTTTATTGAGCTGTCCTTAGGCACAGCTTTGCTGTGGTGTCTTGAGACTGGCTGCCCTCAATGTGCATGCAGAAAAGCGTGTTGCAGCGCAGTGTGCGATAACCCTGTCAGAGGAAAATGCCATTCTGTATCTGTTTCCACAGTGTGGGATCCAGCTGGCTTTTGGGCCGCACCAAAATCGTTCCTGTATTTCAACGAGACTCTCTGAGACACATTAATTTTGCTTGATCATGCCTGAAATTTTACTGCCTCTTCAATATCCAGTAGCTTAAAGAACAATTTGGGGAGGGTGACTGTGATCATTGGGTCCAGATTCACGTAGGGTTGGTCTCCTGGGAGGCCAGAGACTTCCAGCAGTGTCACTTCAGGCTTACTGGTGATTAAAGGATGTGAGGCAGAGACTTGGGTCACCAGCTGCTTCATGGGAACAGTAATCAAGCACCTTTAAGGTGCCTTGTACTTTCTCTGCAGCTTTTTGTTGGGTGCGTGAATAGGAGTGTTAGGACTCATGCTTGGAGCGGCAGCGCTTTGCTGCTTCTCTGTTTTGGAGGTGAGGGGAGAAAGGGTTAATGGGAGAGAACACCCAGTGTTTGTTCTCTCCAGTGCAAGCACTGATAAGTGGATAGGAGAAAAAACAGTCATGACCTTACAGTTATTCCTTGTGTGCCTGCGCATATGTAAGTGTTGGATCTGCAGGACTGTCTGTTTGGAGAGCTCTTGGGCTTTTTTTCTGGTCAGGGTGACCAGATGCATTCCCCAGAACCCTGTTGGCATCTCTGGTGCTCAGAGAAGAGACCTGGACTGTCTTCCAAGCAGATCCCTGTAAGGTGCTTCTGCTGGGTGCAGTGCTGGTCCCACTGGTGACCGTGTGTTCAGCCGGTCACAGCCCTGTTTGATCAGCTCTGCTCCCCTTCTGTCCGGAAGAGACTGAATGCCAGCATTAAGGTACTAATTTAGTTTAGTGTGTGGCGTGAAGTTAAAGCTAGGAAGCTATCTGGGACAGATAATGCTCTAATTTTGGAGTAGGTGATTTTTTTTTTTTCCAGGGGTGTTCCTCTTGCAACTCGGTGATGCTGGAGGTCTTTGTCCCTTTTCAAGAACATGAAGTTAGCAGGGGCACCCCAGCTGAGCTTCACCGAGTGGGAAATCAATGTTAGAGCTCACACTGGCTGCAGCTCTTCAGCCAGTATAGGTGATGGGGGTGTCTGAGAAGGAACCAAGCCTCTCCTCTGGATGGAGAGCAGAAAGCCACTTACCAAGGTCCAGTGGTCTGGATACCCTTGCAGAGAAACAGATTTGGGAGCTGATAAATGCTTCTGTAGCTCTTTATCTTTTTCTTGCGTAGACCTTTTTGGTATCTTAGGACCTAACCAACGTCAGGTTAGGGTTGATCTTGTCTCAAGCTTCAGCTTCTCTTGCGGGGGGGAGGGCAGTAAAGATACTTCTTATTACAGTAGCCGAGTGTTGTTAAGAGGCATGGGAGGTGTTTGCCTGGACCTGGCAGCTGGGGAGGGTTGGGAAGATCTGGGTGGCTGAGAGCTGGACCCTCCCCAAGCCTGCTCGGCAGGTAGCGAAGGAGGGGAGCAGGAAGCAAGCAAGATCTCGGGAGGAACTTAATTGGCCATGCTAATCTTTGGGTTTGGGGTTTCTTGCTTTGCTGCTTTTTCCTAGCACACCTCACCCCCTTCTCTGCTGAGTGTTGCTTTGAAGAGGCCTGTAACTGTCTTGGGAACCTGTGCAGGCACTGCCTTGGCCTCTGAGGGGGAGCCAGGTGTTAGAGATTTGAGCTGAAATGTTGCCTGGGGACAGAGAAGAGATTCAAGCAGCACTGGTCTCTTTGCAGCAGATGCTGGACTATGTAATTTGGACCTTTTCCCTGCCTGCACTGTTTGCAGTGGGAGGATTGCTGTCGTAGCCAGAGGAGCAGAACTGAATCGTCCCCGCCGGGCAGCAGGACAGGTTAGGAGGAGAGATCCCCAGCAATCCTGCTGTCCACCAGTATGTCCCTTCCCCGTCCCTCTCCCGGGCAGCCAGTGCAGCCCTGCAGCTTTCAAGCCATCGTAACCGAGTTCTGGTCATGTCTTTGCTGCTGAGTCCCTACGTGACCTTGGAGAGGTCATTTTTTTGCTGATGTCTGAGTCTTTTGTCTGCAAAATGTGGAGGATGATTTAGTTACAACTTCATGGGTCAAAAGCCAGAACAAATCAGCTGGTGTATTCCTGTAGCAGTGGCAGTGTGGATGAGCCCCGTGTCCCGCTGGGAGCGGCCAAGGAACATACTATCATGTATGCTAGTACCTGTGTATGCAGAGGAGCAGCCCTTGCTCAGCACACCAGTGCAGTGGTACCAGTCAGTGTGCTTTGGTGACTGGCAGGTGACATAAAGCACACTGAGGTTGCTTTCCCCCTGGTTTGGAGAGCAGAAGGGTAATTGCAGGTGGGGGGGCCAGCGGGGTGCAAGGGAGCTGGTTCTTGCTGGTGCTCAGCCTGCGGCCGTGCTGCCCCTCTCGGCAGTTACGGCTGCGGGTTGCTGTAATGAGTCAGCGTTTCTCTTGCGTCAGGGCTAATGAACTGCTCTTCAGCCGCTGCCTCCCGGGCCCTGCTGGGAGGAAGCAGCGTCTGTGATGGAAAAGGGGGGCTGGGGACAGGTGGCGGGTGGTGGAGGTCCCTTCCCGGCAGGGAGAAGGCAGGCTTCCTGTGAGGGTGTTTGGATTCAGCACTGAAGTGTGGCCGGTGGAGGAGCCCAGTTGGCAGCGTGCTTCTGCAGTGGGTGGGGGGAGCAGCAGAGGGGAGATGTGGGCTCATAAATGGGGTAGCCTTTCTGGACCTGTCCCAGATACCTGAATAGCAGCGGTGGCCGGATAGCCCCTGGGGAGGGGGTATGTGTGTGGACGCATCAGCTTTTCTCTTTAAATGCCCCATTTTAGCATACGGTCTCCTCTTGCGTGTAAAAATACCATCAGGCAAAAATTGGGATTTTGTGTCCACCTCCCAGCACCATCTAAAATAAGGATGACTGCCCTCAATTTAGTTATGTCTCCTGGGCTTTTTGTGCAGCAACTCTGGGTATCGGTGTTCAGAGCAAGCACCTCTGTACTGCGTCTGCACCCTCACGTGACAGTCCTGAAAGGGATGCTCTGCGCCCGTCCCGACATCCTGCCGGCTGCAACACACACCCTTGACCTCCTCCTGCTCGCTCCTTCCTCCACCCCAGTTTGCTGATAACAGGGAGATTTGCGAAACGTGTTTTCTGCTGAGATATTGTAGGCTGTATGGATAATGTACAGAGCTGAGGAGCGTGGTAAAGGGCTTGGGAAATACCTGGCTCGGCAGAGGCTGGTGCTATGATGAAGAGATCACTGGTTCCTCTGAGGATTATAATCGCTCCGTTGAGACGCCAAGTCTTTCTGGTTTTGGGCCCATGCTGAGAAAGTGTCTGCATGCAAGAAGGGGAAGGAAATGTGAGACCACAGGGCCCAAATTTCATGGGTCGTCTTTGCTTGCTTCACAATATTGTTACTTCTAGCTCCTTCCCATTTGGCTGCCTGGGGGCTATTTTGTATCGGCCCAGCATGGCAGTCTGGATTTGGCTGGAAGGTGTGGTGCAAGCAGGGGCAGAGCTGCCTGGCTCCTACGTGGGGAGCGCCTACTGCTGGGCAGGTGGCCGGTCAGATTGTGGAGAGCTGCTGCAGAGCATCGTCCTCCGCAGCATCCGGCCTGCGTCAGGATACCTGGCATGGGGGTGTCTTGCGGGAGAAGCAGGTGGGAGGAGCTGGTGGGGCTGGTTTGCTGGCTTCGGCTTTCTGTGTTGGGACTTGGCATGAGCAAAACCCCAGCCTGGTCTCTGTGCCTGGGTCCTTCGTGTTTGATTTTTAACCTTGGGAGTGCTGGGAAGGGAGCTGACCTGGACAGGCAGCCTCAGTCCTGCAGTATGCTAGACGGGCTCCTTGGAGAGCAGCCCTAGGGGTTTATCTTTGCCCTGCCAGCCACGCATGTTTCTGCCTCCTTCCCCACCATGGCTTTCTTGGGAAAAGAAAGCACTACCTGATTTAGACTTTCTTGGGCACCTCAGGTGCTGCCCTTAATTGGCAGGCTTATTTCTAATCTAGTCACTTGTGCTTGCAAGGGAAGAAGGTGTCCCAAAGGGTCGTTTTGCCTGGCAGTCCCTGACCAGCCCTGCCTCATATGTGTCCTCCCAGCAACCCTGTTTTTCAGGAGAGCAAGTCCTGCAGACTGATTGCTCTGTGCTCGTTCTCGGCAGCGGGGAAAGCTGCCTGCAAGCCCAGCCCTCTGAGTCTCTGCTCTGGGGAGCTTGGAGTCAAATCTGCATTAATCGTAGGTGTGATGAGTTGGACGTGCTCAGTCTCTTCCAGACAAGAGGGCTGAGGACTGGCGGCAAGTGTCCTTCCTCAACAGGAGTTGCACTGGCAAACCTCTCGAGGCGAATGTGAACAATATCTGCCCCTGGCCATCATGTGCGGTCCTTGCTTTCTACTGACCTGAGCAACTGAGGGGTTTCCACTGCTTTTTTAGCAAATGTGGCGGCAAATCTGTTATTGAGTTGTTGTGGCTAAGCTCAAGAGAAGCCAGGTGAACCTTGGTGCTCATCTCTAGAGCTGGATGAGGTAGTGGGAGATACAGCGGTGAGCTGAGTGGTGGCCTCAAGGGAATGTAAGCTTGGAGTTGCATCGGTGGCGTGACCGATAGAAGACGTCCCTGAGGGGTCACCTGCAGTTGCTACCTGATTTGGTGGCAATTGTGGTTTCTAGAAGGGGGTAGCCTGGACCTCTTGTGGATGGCTGGTTGTGCAGATGGCTGGCCAGGCTGCGGTGTGCATTTGATGAAGAGCTGATTGGACAGCCTAGTAGGAATGCAAACTGGAGAACTGCACCTGGCAGCGTCTAGCAAGGGGAATGGTTGCCAAGGCCTGTAGTTCTTGGCTGGTGCAAAGGAATTCCTTTTCTCAGCCATTGTATTATTATTATTATTATTTATTATTATTATTATGAAAATTTTGGGTTTTGGTAATAGCCATTACAGCTAGCTCATTCAGACAGGTGGGATGCGCGTTAACCAGCGCTTCCACCTTGTTCCTCTGCAGAGAAGCTGTCTGGGAGTTGTCCAAGTAAGGAAATACAGAAATTGCCTCTTGTTTGGGACCTGTTAGATCAAGTACACAGTGTTTCCACTCACTGTTGTAGGAGCCTGACCTTGTCAGCAACCATCACAGAAATACGAGATGTTTAGATGCACCTGGGTGGTGTGCTGGTGGAGGGTTGCAGTAGAACATGCAGTCTGCAAAGGATCAAGACTGGTGCTTGGAGGATTTTCTGGATATGTTGTTTTTTTCCCTGAGATCGTACCTTCAGTGTAGCCACAGACCATAACTCTGCATAATGTCGCAGGGAATTTTGATTTCAGTGCCCCACCCTTGTTTCCACTGCTCATATGTGGGACGAAAGCATCCATGCCTGAGGATGCCTTGAACACTGTGCACTGTCAAAGTAGAGAAATAGGAGCTCTTTGGTAGAGGTGTGTTTTTGCAGTTTCTGCATCGGTTGAGTGCAGGTCAGAGAGCATTGTCCTGTCCACGGGGTAGTCCTTGCTGCAATTCTTGTGACTTTTCAGCAGAATGTGTGTTTTGGGCAGCTGATAAGCAGGAGCCAGGGGCCTGCCCCTGTCCTAGGAGGACCTTGGCTTGCTGGCAGCCTCCCTTCCCCCTCTTATGAGTTCCTTGAAGAAAACAGTGTATTGCGCTCTCAAAAGTGCTGTTTTCATAGCTTCTTGGGGAGCCTTTATCAACACGGTTTCTCCACACATGCTGTCCTGCATGCTCCTCAAAAGAACGAATCTTTCATCTGATCCTTTCAGCTACTTCAGTGAATGTCTTCCTCCCAGCAATAAATAGGGTCCATCAGGAGAAGGACCTGTACTTCTAACTGGAAAGAGGTTGGTGGGTGGGAAGGCTGAGTAGACTGTTTTGGGATCTGAAACTCTCCAGACTCCATCAGCTCTGCGCAATGGGCTGTGCTTGCTGGCAGAGCCACCTGAGATGGGAAGGTGAAGGCGTCCCCCTGGGGTGATGTGTGATGTGCCAAGGCACCGGGTGCCCGTTCGGGTGATGGGTGCGTGCTGTTGTCTGCCTGTTCTCTGATATAGGTGTTGTGTTGGAGCCAGGCACAGCTGTTGATGTCCCTTGTGGCTATGAAAACCAGGAACCATCAGGAAAATGCTCATTTTGCTTTTTGCTTTGGCTGCCACCTGCGCTCCCCAGCTGGTCACCATGTTAGATGTTCTCTGTGCAGGTTTCCATTTGATAATGCTGGCCAGGGGGGGCATGGGGGTGCCACCGACAAGCTCATTGTGTGGAGCTTTGTACATCTCATGAGCTTTTTATTCCTTACCGCTGTCTGTTAGCCAATATAGAAAGTTGTTTATAAGAGCAATACATTTAGGTAAACGCTGGCTCCTTCAAAATCTTTCTCACAACAAGTGGTTGAATTGAGGTGGGTTCCAAGCTGGATTGATGTTTAACTTGGGATACTAAGAAAATACTTCCTCTGTTTAGCTAAAGCAAACAAATCAAGAGTGGAGGGACCTTTTAAATGTGATTTGCACTCCAGCTGCAACCAATACTGATTTTTTTCTTTTCTTTTTTCTTTTACAGATATATTTCCAACTGATGGCCAGTCTGGTATGTATTAATTAAAAAGGGAGCTCTTCAAGCCTCCCTCTCCTATGCGTTCCCTGCACTTCTCTTTCTTCAGAGTCAGCACTAAGATTTAGAAGACTGGTACAGGAATACGCGACAGACATTAATTTAAAAAAAAAAAATAAATAAACCCCACCAAAACAAACAAAAACACAACCAAAACACCCAAAAGCCCAAAACAGAAGACCTTCTCAAAAAAAAAAAAAAAAGGCCCTCTAATATTTGGTCTTTGCTGTATGGCAGTGACATGTTTTATGTTTTCATGTAGTGATGACTACAACTGCTGGAAGGCTACTTTCCTCCCATACATTGTAGCATGGCAAATTTGGGTGTCCGGGGTGAAAGAGTTTGGGAACTTGTAGGTCTCGATCATCACATGTAACTGAAAACATTGGCATCTCAAGGTGCAAGTGTAACTCAGAATTGCTGCTGTTTGTATGTTAGTTGTATACAGCTTGATGTGTCCATGAACCTGAAGATGTATGTCCGAATCTGCAATACTTTGAAAAGATGCAGACTTCCCCCTTGGATTGTTTAGTCTGTGTGTTGCTGCCGAGTATCACTATTAATGACAACCAAGATACACACTGCGTTGCCGTCAGTGCAAGACCAATGAAAACTTCCTGGCCCCAGTAGTGTGTGCAGCCTCGCCAGAGGGGACCCTATAGAAAAGGATTGGGCTCCTAGGGAGCCTCGGGAGGGAGGGGAGGCTACTCTGGGTGGGGGTCCCAAATCAGAAAGGGGATGTAGTTTTTAAAAGCAGGTATCGATGATCTCAATTCTTGCCTTTCCCAAACGGCCGGGAGCTCTTCATCCAGGTTGATGTTGTTGAAGTGCAAAGGCTGAAGGAAAGGTTTATGTTTTACCCAGTGATACCAAGACCAGTGAGTAAGATCCTCTTCTCTCAAAGCTGTAGTGCCTTGTGGAGAAGTCCCATAGCAAAGGCACGGGGAGTTGGGGTCAGTGCCTGGCTTAGCCTTGTGCAACCTCGAACACATCACTATGTCCACCTCCTACCTGCATCTTTGGCTTTGCATGGGATCACATTTCCCCAGTTCATGTGATAGCGTGAGGATAAATCGCTGCTGATTGTGGAGGCATTGCGTGATCAGGATTTGGAAGTATGGAAATCAGCTCCATTGTCTTTAAAGCTGATTTCAGTAAAAATAACTCACTGGTTTTGAGTGGTCATTGGAGACTGTAATTTGACTTCATGAACTGAACAGACGGCTGGAAGTCGTGTATGTGTTTCCAGAGCTCTAGCCAGCTAATGAGGCTCTGGTATATAACTAGATCCACTGGAGAGTTGCAGAAGATGCCTCTATATGTGTTGGAGAAGTAACCCAAGTAGTAACCCAACCCATTTGTAAGTCTTTCATGATTTTCTTGCTTTCAGAGTATGTGTGAGTGTGAAATATTAAGACTGGTTTTGAAGGAGCAAAGGTATATTCCCATGTGTTGAGTTCATAAGAGGCTTTTCTCCACCCTGCTGAAGATCTGCCTTCATCAGGTGTTGGGTTTTGTCTGCCTGTGCTGCAGACTTGGAGATGTCCTTTGGTTGGCACAGCTCCATCCTCTGCTCTCCAGCTGGTTGGGGACCTTCGCAGCTACCCCCAGGGTGGGGCATGAGTGTGTGTCTGCAGTAGATGATAGCATTTCAGTAAGTGCATGTTACACGTCAGTAGTGTTGCAGAAAACATTACGTACAGAGCTTGGGGTTTTTTTACAATTTTATATTCTTAAGGAGCCAAGTGAAAGCTTAAACAGGATTCTTCTTAATGGTAGCTTCACAGGACACTGCACAGTCCTTTCTCATGCCTCCTCCAGAAAAGCCTTAAAGCTGGTTCCATGCTTTTTCTTCCCGTGCACTAAGCTTATCTGGAAGCCCTGATATCTCAAAACACAGTGAAGCGTGAACGCAGCAGGCGAAGGCAGGGTAGCACCGCCGGTGGGGGGCAGCAGGCTTGCCTGGAGCATACCTGCCCCTAGCATCAGGGTTGTTGTGCACTCCTGAGGGTATTAGGTTTCACTCCCTCACCTCCCTTTCATTGCTGAGGTTGTTTAATGAGTGTTGCTCAAGTCTGTTACTGCAAATCACCAGGACTCCCGTATCTATGTCAGTGCCTATTTTTTAAGGTTAATCTTGTAAGGCCAGGTGGGTCTGTATGGCTGGTTTCCCCTCTTGGTGAGAAGTCCATTGTTCTTCTGCCCAAGGAAGCCGTTAGCATAGTGATGGAGGATGCTGAGTTGCAGTAGCAGAGTTGGGACTTGAATGGGTGGGGAGCCTGAGCCAAAAATCAGCCATTTTGTAGGCATAGCAGCTGTAGCGTGCCCCAAAGCATGTTCCCGCTTGTTAGCGTATGGATGCTGGAGGTGTTCTGCCCTCAGCCTGGTGTCACGTGCAAGCACTGTGGAGGTGAAAGGGCAGCAGTGTTTGTGTCCCGGTTACCTAACAGTGTTTGGAAATAAAGCTGCTCTCAGAGAGAGGTGACTGACTTTCCTTCTGTTCCTCGGTCCTCTCCTCTGTCACATCCAGCGACTAGGATTCAGTGGCTGTAGGGTGCTTTTCAGAAGCTTCTTCAAACCTTGTGATCTGAAGTTCAGGTGGAAAGCAGAGAAATTTCAACACCCTTGAGAGATGCGGTGCTGGACTTGGTGGTGTGGTGGCAGAGCAGAGGGACGGACTCTCATACTCCCCACTTCTGCTGTTAGAGGAGGGCTGTGAGGGCACATCTCCACCCAGACCACTGTGGATGTGTTGGCCGTGAACATCTAAACCCTCTGCGAGGCTGCTGATGCTGTCCGTGTCCCAGGACTTGTTGCCACATGGGGTGGTGAAGTTTGCTGCCTGCTATTTATGGAAATACTTTTGCTTGCTTTAAACAGACCTCCTGCTAGCTTTGTGTGCTGTTCCTGGTTCCAGTTGGTCAGGAGGTGCCCTCCTGGCATGGTATACCGCAGCCAGTCTTCCTCAGCGGTGGAGGATCCCAGCCTCTTTAGTCTTGCCTCTTAGGGGGCTGCCTCTGGGCGATTTAACTGCTTTTCTCTGTGTATCTGTAACACTGCTGTGCCCTTGGCGAAATGCAGAGACCGGAGCTGACTGCAGGGTGCAGTTGTGGATGCGCTGGTGTTCAACATAGCAGCAAGTGATGCTCTGTCGTGGTCTCGCTACTCCTGATTTTATAATCTGCTGCACCCTGAGCTGATCATTTTGGAGAATTGTCAGCAGTGGCTGAGATATGTTTCTTGAGTTATAAATGCCACTTTGAATTAAACGCTATGAAGTTTTCCATAAAGAGATGTGGGTGATGCTCCCACTGCAAGGACGTGGTTTTTAATCCTTTATAAAGAAAAGGAGGGGAGATAGATCTCTAAATTAGAAGAGAAAGTGCTGTGTTGCACTCTTTTGTAGCTGGGTAGTCCCGACTCCTTTGGGAAGGCTCACTCTGATTAGGGTGTCTTTATTCTTTTATGCTGTATATTGAGACAGGGGAGGCAGCTACCTGTAGCACTGGAATTACCTGGATTGGAGAGAGTGGTTTATGCAGCAGGATCCATGTGATTGTGCACCCAGGAGGGAAGTTGGCAGCATTTGTTATATCAAAGTTATTTAGAAAAATCTTGAATTTCATTGCGTCTGGCTTAAGGTGGGGGGCATAAGTGAGGATGTTGTTTCTTGTGCTTGGAGAGCATGCCCTGAAATCAGCTCGGCTGAGGTACAGTAATCCTTAAGCAGCAAAAAAGGAGCCTTTCTGCCTGTTCTCAAAGATTGCAAGGATATTTGGCTGCCTTGTTGTTGTCACGGTTTTAATGCTCTGGATTTGCCAATGGGAGGAAGCTCCCATACCCGTGCTTAGTTTAATCCGGGTGGTTACGGGACTGTAGGATTTCTTCAGCTCATTTCTGGAGACACCCTGCTTAGTGGGTGACCTAGGTCTGGCCTCCCTAAATTTCTGGGAATGTTTGCTGCACCTGGTCCTGCCAGCAAATTGTTATTGCTTTCCCCTGCCCCAAGAAATGGGGCTGGATTTCTGCCTGGTGGTGGCTTTGACTTCCTTGGCCTTGCAAGTCGAGCTGCTGCTCAGTCTCCTTTTGTTACATGCAGTCAGGGAGACAGGTTTGCAGCTGACCTGGTGCAGGCTTCAAGGGCGAGGTCTAGCGGTCGTTTTGCAAGTAGCCACTGCACAGGGAACGTACTGGTCCTGCAGAGATCCCTCTGCAGAAGTAGCCAAAGTCAGGTGCAGGAATCACTAAGAATGATGTTATTTAAATTACCTCATGGTCTGCTTTCTAGAAACCCGAGTCCCTGGCTCTCTTCTTTGAGATGATAGGTTTTCCAGAGGTGTGTTTAGTGCAGAGCTTGCACCTTTGCCTTGTACGACCCCTCGCCCCCCTCCGCTGGCACGGGCAGTGGGAGCCACACAGTCCCCTCCAAGACAGTGCAAATGTGTGGAACTGGAGGGTCTCGCGGCAGGCACTTGGCTCTCAATTCCATCTCTTCGTTGTTAAATATTTACAGTGAGATGTACCAGATGCTTCCCAGGAAGGGTTTTGTCAGCTTCCAAGTCCCCAGACGCAGCTGCAGAAGAGGCTGACGGCCGTTAAAGGGATCGCATCAGTGTGATGCCCTGGGTTCAGCAGCGACCTCTTCTCTCACTTGTGCTACGGGCGCTGCTGGTTGTGCTGTCTCATCGGCTGCAGCAGGATGCGGGCAGAGAGCACCCCTCTGCTGATGACAAGAGATTNTCTCTCTGCGGTGGTGGCATGCGTGTGTGATCGCTGCATGGCTGCCTTTGTTCCCTCTCCGTTCCCAGCATGGCTGTGTCTGTCTTGTTCGCCCAGCTGCCCTGCAGAGAGAGAGGGGATGGGTGATCCAGGCAAGGCAAACTCCCGTCGCCACCTCTGAGCATTGCCAGCCTTGGGTGTGCAGAGGCCAGCAGCTGGAACATCGCTGCTGAATGCCACCCCTGCACTGGTCACACTGGTCAGGTTCCCAGTGCGCCTCCTGTTTTCAAGATAAGGTCCAGGACGTTGGGCTGGGCCCTGTTTGTTGCTCTTGGTGCTTATCAGCTTTTGCCGCTGAGAAGGTGACCTGCTGTGTAGCACCAAGGATGGGGAGGGAAGGTCCGCCTGGCCTGAGCTGCGCACTGGTCTGGCCCCCTCCGGGACAGCCGCTGCATGTGCATGCACACCAGGCTCACTCCTGTGCTGGGTGTCCCCATCTCGGTATTACAGCTCCTGGCTGGATGAGGGACTTCCCGGGTACCATGGAGGTAGGATCTCTGGAGGTGGCAGGTTGGCTCCTCCAAGGGGGGGCCACGGAGGGGCGGGCTCGCTGGGTCATCGTTTTTCCAACTAAATATAGTTGCCCGTGCTTTCATAAGGCCCGGATTTTTGCATCACGTGACTGTCTTATCCCTCCCAGCCGGCAGTCGGTCAGAGTAGGGGATCGTGTGTCTGAATGGGTAATAATTAACTGTTAACTAGCTTTTCATTAGAGCCTGGCAGAACAGGCAGAGCGGTGCAGCAGGGATAAGCAGGAGTGGAGGAAACTGCTCCCGGTTGTTCCTGGAGGGTGGACACCCCCCTTTAATTTGCAAATCAGTTGCCCCCAAAGGTGAGTGGGTTGGGTTTTTGGTTTTGTTTTGGTTTTTTTTCAGGTTTTTTTTTTGCTGTGTTTTATAAGGAGTCGCGAGTCCTGCCATGCCTTGTGTGTCTGTCCTTGCTCTCCTGCAGTTCCCGCTCATGTCGCCCCTCCCTCTCCTTCACCACTGATTTTTTTTTTAGGTCGTGAACTATCAGCTGGTCTCCGAGCCGGCTTGGAGGAGAGCCTGGCCCTCTGGCTCCTCCATGATTTGGGCCGCTTGCATGCCCCCGGGCCCCTGCAGCCTTGCCTGGGGCGCCCTCCTCTCCCAGCGCCGAGGTGTCCTTGCTGCACCTTGCTGCCCTGAGCAGCAGCTGGATCAACTCACGCTTTTTCTCAGGAGCCCCAGCCCGCCCGTGATGGACTGACACGGCATTTGCCCGGGACCGTCGCTGGCGTTTCCAGCCCCTCTCTCTGAACCGTTTAACCTGATGGAGAGTGTTTGTAGGTGTCCTTGGAGGCTTTTCTCTCTTCCATGATGGCAGAGGAATTGCTGGCTAAATGCTCTGCCAGCTGGAGACTTGTCTGCGCCAGACAAGCTGGGTCAGGCACTGGTGCCGGAGGAGCCTCTCCCGCAGGGGTGGTGGGGTGATGGGTGCCTTCCTCCCTGCTCAGGGAGAGCGGGCTGGAGCAACTGTGGGGGCCTGAGCCAGCCCAGGTTCCTGGTTTTGACAGTTTCTGGAGTCCGATCAGCCGGGTGACCTTGGCTGCATCCCTAGTGTGATGCTTCCTGGCATCTGGGAACCACCGGCTTTCCCAGCAGAGACACCTTAGTTTAGGGCTTGATTTTCCTTAGAAAACTTGGGGGGTTCCTGTGCTGTCTTGTTCTGCTTGATCCTGGCATCTCGGGGATCAGTGCGGTGCATGAGCATGGATCATGTGTCAAAAGTTTCCTAGAAATCCTCTTCGGGGAAGAGATTTCCTTGAAAAGGTGGTGGAAAGATGTCATTTGCCCTTGAGAGAGTTCATTTCTACCTTTAATAGTAGCTATCTGTGCTAGGAAGAATCCACGGTGCCCCTCGCTGTTGCTGTTAACATTAGAAATGCCCATCGGCATTTCTTAACCCACTCCTTCCAGAGTGTAGCTTGGCCACCGGTTGAAGGGTTTTTGTCTCGGACTGGGAGGCTACGGGGAGGAGGGTTATGCATCTTTGGTAAGTCCTGCCCCTCATCTGCGCTGGAAATAAAAGTCAGACCCTGCAGATAACTTGTGCATGCAGAACTTCTAACAGTTACATGCATTTAAAAAGCAATAGTGTTTGTCAGCTTCCTGTGACCAGGGCTGTGTTACATCTGGTGCCCCTGCTTACTCTGAAGGTCTCTGTGCAGGTCTGCGCTGCCTGTAGGGTGCTCCCAGCAGAGAGACTGGCTCTGTAAAGTGTCTTGAGCTGCTTTACCTCCCCCTGCTCCAGGGCTGTCTTGGTAGCATCAGCCGAGGGCTGTGAGAGCTTGCAGAGCTGGGAAATACAACTCAGGTGCTCACACTCCCAGCCTGTGATGGTACTGCCCTGCCACACTGTATTGAACCTGCCTGTACCCCTGGCCTCTCTCCGTGCACTTTTCCAGGGCAAACTCCCGAGCTCTCGGAGCCTGCCTAGGACACCCAGGTGGGAGTGTTCTCCTGCTCTCTGTGGAGCTGTCAGATGCCCTTTTTGAAGTTATTTTTAGTGAGTGATCTTTGCAGCAGTTGCAGAGCTTACGTTGCAGAGAAGTGTAGGCAGCTCCCTGCTTCCTTTGCTGTTACAGTAGGGCTTGTAAGGTGGAGCTGTCTGCCAAGGAGCTGCAGAAAATTGCTTGGAAGGCTTTGAGCCATGGTGCCTGCAGCTTGTCTCTTGCTCCTGCTGAACAAGCTTCCCACGTGCTTTACAAGCCCGAATCCCGCTCAGCCATGCAGCTTAAGGATCCAGTCTTCTGCTTGGTCCTGACCTTGTTCATTCTACAGCAGTTTTTCTTGCACATGTAAGAAACTTCTGGTATTGCAGAGGTGTTGCAAATATTCCTCTTACCTTTGTAGACCAGGCCAGGTACTGTGCTGCCAACTGGGAGCTGCGAGACTGTGTGCTGCAAGCGATGGGGCCAGCTGTGGTTCTCCACAGGCCCCAGGAGTGGGTGGGAGCCCCTGTTGTGGAAACACCAACTCCTTTATGCTGGAAGGTGTCCTTGTGATAGCGTCTCATTTAAAGCTGTTGGAGAGCTCCATCGCAGTGCTCCCTTGATTTCCCCTTCCGTGCATGCACCTCTGGCTACAACTGTGATTTGGTGGGAGGTAGAGCTGTAAAACGTTGCAAATCTAGAGGAGGTGCAGTCTACATGCCCAGTTTGCGCTGACCCTTACTGGTTTTGTGTACCTTATGATGTCTTCAGCAGAACGTGAGCATGCCAAGCGGTCAGTGCTATAAATCCCAGGCTTTTCCACTTGTGCACGGAGCTGCGGAGGCAAGGTTTCCCACCTCAGTCAGGCGTTAGCTCTGACACATGGCTGAGGCCAGTGCTGGGAGCAGCTCCTTGGGAGGCAGGCAGAGGTGGAAGCTGCTCCTTGGTCTCTGGGGGTATCTGCACTTCTCTCTGCACAGAGGGGTGCTACCAGATCGCTCCCTGGGGAGACCAAGGTCCCCTCTGCTCCCCTGTGCTGAGCATTCGCGTCTGCCCATGCTTCCCAGCCCCGTTACAGTAAGGATGTGTTGCTCACCACTGCTGTCTTGCTAATGAAGAAACGGGTGCAGCAACCCTGGGTGGTGGGCAGAAAGCACTTGCCTGTCCCTCAGGGCTTTCTCTGCCTGTAACTTCAGGGGGGCTCTGTGGGATGGGCTCTCAACAAGAAAAACCTTTAGCACTGTCTGTGGCTGGCAGGCTGCTGGTGGGAGGGGGAAGGCTGTTGTTGGCTTGGGTCGCATCTGGCCTGCAGGACTGATCCTGCAAACATCTCTGGAGAAGGCGTGGTGTTGGTGGGCATGAAGCTTACCAGCTGTGTCCTCTGATGGCTCAGTCGGACTCAAACTCCAAGTTGTGGAACTTGAGTGTGTGGGCAGTGATGGGTGCCACAGGAGAGCCTCCGAATCAATGTCCTGCCCCCGCTGCACTGTGGATCAGGCTGCCGCTCTGGGAGAGAGTTTGCTTGAGACCTGGAGGAAGGACAGAGACAGGGTTGGTGCCCTGAGTTTCCCTTATTGGCAAGGCGGGGACACACCTTCATGTGGTTGTTCTCTGTTGGCTCCCTAGGTCTCCTTTGGGACCAGCAAGGGGATTCTTGCAGCCACAGTTGGTTCCTGGCAGGCTTGACTGTAGCTGGCTGCCTGCTGGGTCCCTCTTTCTTGTGGGAATTGCCTTGCAGGTCAGTGCTGTCCCACCATGTCTGTCCTGTGCATTGTACCCCAGGAGGGACTTTTTTGCCCTCCTGTAAAGACTCTGAAGGAGCTAGCCACCTCTGGGGGAAATGGCTAATCCCTGGGCTGATTTTCGGTGCCTGGACAATGAGCGTGTATGTACAAACAGCGTGAGCAAGCAGTAGTCCTCTTAGGTGTGAGCTGTCTAATGGTTTCTATCTTTATTCTTCTCAGAAGTTGTCATACCTGGGTGTCCTTTAGTTTCTCAGGAGGTTAACGCAATACCTTTTCCTTGCCATGTCATTTTGGCTGGGGCACTATTCCCCTCACACTTGCAACCTGCCTAGACCCCCAGCCTGCTCAGGGCTCAGCTTGCCCTTGCCAGAGCTGCACTTGTTCTTCCTCACCTGGAGACCTCCAAGAAGCGTTGCTGGTGTGGCTGTCCCCTAGCACTGGGTGTGGGCTGCAGTCCTCACGTGTGCCAGGATGATCCCACGGAGTCTGGGGAGGAGCAAGGATCGCTTGGAGACTGTCGAGTGGTAAAGTGGATCCCGTTGGACTGCTGGGCACGTGGCTGGTTGTCCTGCGTGGCACCCTCAGGCTCCTGCCAGTGCTCCGGGGGAACCGGGGATACCAGTTCGGCTCTTCCAGCCCTAGCAGGACCTGTGACATGGAGCATACACCCCTGCCTCAGCCTCTCCAGTGCAAAGTCCAGGCTCTTGGCTTCAAAACCACCTTCATCAGCAGTTTCTGCTAGGTGCCAGGCTGTGGGTTGGCGCAGCTTGGGGGCAGGCTGGCTCCTTTCTGTTGACTTGGCTGCCAGGGAAGGAGGGGTGTGCTGTGTCAGGAACGGGGCGCGTGCTGGAGCTGAGGACTCTGCCTTCCTGCTGGGAGCCTGGGCTGCCCTCTGAGGCTGCCCCAGCTGGTGCTGGGGTGCTCTGAGCCCTTGCCTGCATTGCACGAGTGGTACACCAGGAGCGGGCACTACAGCTTTCTTGCTAGAGGTGCAGGTATTTCTGCTGTATAACACCAGGTCTCTGCCCAGCCCTGCAGATTTATTCCGCCTCTTCTTTCGCCTTCTCTAAAAACCCATTACAACCTGCGCTGGATGTCAGAAAAGGCAGGGAACTAGGCCATTGGGCATTGGGTTTGATTTCCATGGGTAAGGTAGTAAATATGTCTCCTAGGCTGAGCACAGTGGTCCTATGGCATGTGTCCCTCTCAGGGGGGCACATTTAGCTGTGCAGCTGCTGTCACCCTGGCTGTCTGGTTCTTGTGCAGTGGCTCTTCTTCCAGGTATGAGGTGTTTGCTCACCTGGATGTCCCCGTGAGCTTACCATCTTGAGGGCTGCTGTGCCGCAGCCAGCCGTGGGCTGGAAGGAAAGCACTAGGTGTCTGCACAGCCTTGCCCTTCTTGGTGCTTGCTGGGTGCGTCGGGGATCAAGCGTCAAAAGCCAGTGAATGCTTTGGCTGTGTTGTCCATGGGAGCGGTTTGCAGTACTTGGCGTTGGGGCCACAGTGCTCCCACCTGTGCCTTGTCCTCTCAGTTAAGAAATAATCTCCTCGGCTGGGCAGCCCCACGGGCAAAGGATCTGGTTCTGGCTGCAGGCGGCAGATCAAAACTCGAGACCTGATTTTCTGTTCCTGGCTGTGCCAGCATCTGCTCTGTGGCTGCAGGCAAAGCCGCTCCTTCCTCCCCTGTCCCCTTGCCAGTCTCACACCACTAAAGCCCCAGCTCCCGCTGCAGCTGTTTTGTCTGCCCCCTCGCACGGAATGGCCCTGTTTCTTGGGGGGGGTAGTCAGGTGGTGCTAGTACACTTGAAAATTACTTACTGCCACCAAATAAATGCAAAAGGAGGTTTGTGAAATGCCAGGAGGTCTGAGACATCTGTCAGCAGCTTTTAAGGGCTTGACTATCAACCAGGGCAGTATCTAGTATCCCTCAGTGGCACTGCTTGTCCTGACCTCCTGTGTGGGGATGAGCAACACCCACTTGCTCTCTATTTCCCAGGTTGATGCAGTGACGAAGGGCAGTGGGGTTTTCTTGCAGCGGGGTTTGCCAGGGGGGTCTTTTCAGCTGTGTGCCACCAGATGTGTTGCTGTCCTTGTAGGAAGGTTTTATTCTGAAGCCTGAGCACCTGGGTTAGCCTAAATGTGTTTTGGGTGAGTTGGGTTTGGTTTTTTAAACACTTGGGTTTGCTAGAGTCTCTACAAGGGAACCTGAAGAGCAATTTTGGGTTTGATGTCCAGGAGCTTGACTACAGAATCGCTGGGGCCCTTGGTTAGGCTGGCATGCCCTGGAGGGTGCCAGGCATGCACAGCTTCTGCTCGCCATGGCTCTTGGCTCTGCGGATGGTGGGTGTGTCTGTCTGTCCACTAGCACAGTCACACCCCCTCGGTCTCCTGCCTTGGTCTGAGCAGTCTCCACTGTGACTTGTAGATCTCGATTCCATGCTGGCAAGAGCTGTCTGCAGCTCCCGCTCCTCCTGCCTTGGTCTGAGCAGTCTCCACCATGACTTGCAGATTTCAACTCCATCCACACTGGCAAGAGCCGCCTGCAGCCCCCGCTGCGGCGCTGGCCTGGCTGCACTCCCTGGAGCAGCCTCCCTGTCAGGCTGCAGCTTTGCTTTGCTTTGTGTTTTGTCTTCTGCAGCACTCTGCAAATGCTAATTAGTCTTCTCAGTACCTCAGCTAGATAAGGGATCCCTGTTCCTATCTTGCAGATAAGGAAAGCAGCAGAACTTGTTTCAAACAATCTCCTCCCTCCCCCGCAAAGATGATGGAGTCTGTGGCACCCACGCCTGCAGCCTGTGCCCTTGTGTCCTCTTTCACTAGCGGTTGTGAGGGGGCCTCTCTTTGACTGGTCCCCAAAAAAGCACAAGAACATCTATGGCTATGAGGCTCCTGAGCTGAAGCAGCTGGAGGAAAGGGATGGATGCCATTGCCACGAGCCCTGGGGCTGCAGTGCAGTGGGAGCAGGCAGCCGGGTGAGATGCTCGCAGTGAGAGGGAGCCCTGCTCTCCCCCAGCCAGAGAGATCGGTGGCTAATCAGGCTGCAGAGCAAGTTCAGTTATTTTTTTCCGTGGTGCCAAGCATGCCAGTGCTGTCGGAGCAGGCAGGGGTGTTCCGTACCTATGGAAAACCGGGCTGGCTGCGGGTTTGTGCTGTAGCACTTGGTGCCTTTTGAAGCTATATTTGGTTGGTGACATCTGTGGGCGTTGAGTGGAGGATTTTAGGGACTGTTTTGAAAGCGCTTGCTCTTCCTACGCTAGCAGGAAAGTTTAAAAGCCTTGTGGCAAGCTTTGTGCTGTGGAACTGGGATTGTCAGTGAGGTGCATGTGGAATAAATGAGGGACATGTGGGACTGCTGCAGCTTGTGGGGGGAGGCAGTGCAGGTGGGCTGGGGAGGTCCTGTGGGGAAAGGGGAAGATTTGGGGATCCAGCTGAGAGCTTGGGCTCTCCCAGGGGTGAAATCCCCACGCAGAAGCCTTGGGGAAGGGGAGTGCACATTGCTCCATCATGCCATGTCTGACTCTGCCTTATTGACACTTCAAAGTCTCCAGCTCTGAACAAGGCTGGGCTGGCAGGATGAATCACAGGTTTCGAGGCTAGGAAGGGGACCGGTTTTGATCATCTAGGTAAAGTTGTCCTGCCTTACAGAGGAGATCAAAGCCAGCTTTGAGTGGAGCTGGGTAGGCTATTCAGGGTGTTTCCTGGGGCGTCCCCAGATAGCCTCTGCCGTGCCTCAGGGCTCTTCTCTTCACTTCCCTCCCACCCTCGCCCTCCACCCCAGTCTGAGGTGCTTTTCTTTGAAACGAAGCCAGCAGAGTCCACAGAAATACTAGCTCCTGTGGGGTGTGTGGCACCTGGCACGGGCTGCCCCTTGAGGCAGAGGCCGGCGGGCTCTCCTCTCCCTGTGGAGCACCGCTGTGGTGGAGGAGACCCTTGTACGTGGTCCTCGCGGGGCTGGTTTGTGTTAGGCAGCGGTGCGCTGCTCTGTTGGACTCTGTGCATGCCCTGCATGAGCCTGCTCCTGATCCGGAGACGTTGCAGCCAAACCTGGGAAGGAGAAAACACGTAGAATTTCTTTTTCTGCTTGTAAGGAGGTGGGGTGTGAGCAGGAGGCAAGACAGGTCATGGTGGGGCTGAGGTCTTGGCTTGCTGCAGGTCTTGTGTGAGGTCGTGGTGGTGTGAACACCAACAGTTGCACTCTGATACCTTAAAACAGCCCAGAGGCACTCAAGTGCCTAAATACTTCTGGCTGTAGCAGGATTTAGGCACTTCCCAGATCTGGCTCCTTCTCTCTGTACGTTCCCTCTTGTGAACTTGCCACTCCGTGCTGGGATGCACTGGAGATCAAAGCACAAGATGAGCAGTGCCTGCGTGCTGCAGGCTTGCGCGTTCCTCCCTCAGAGCCCTCCTCTGCTCCTTGGGGAGGGCCAGCCAGATTGGCGCGGTGATGGGCCTTGCCTGTTCAAGGGCATGTTTGTTTTGCTGCGCATAACAGCAGATCAAGTTCTGTGTGGTGCTTCACAGAGTGAGCTGAACTCCTTGCCACCCCTCCTCCCTGGCTGGTAAGGCCAAGTGGGGACAGCTGAGCTAAGTCAGAGTGCCTTCCTGCAGTGAGATGGGGTTAAAGGTCCATTTCTTGGCCACCTGAATTGATCAAGAGTCTTCTGATCTTGATGGGGCCCTTCTGAGACCCACATCAGAAGCTGGCTCTGTTTTCTGTTCACCTTTTCCTCTTAGCCTCCCTTTGCTGAAGGGGGAGCTGGCTTGCTTCCCACCCACCTCCCTCCAAAGCTAACATTTCCACAGCCCTCAGCTGTGTTTTAACAGTTTTGTTCTCCTCCTCCTTCTCCTGCAGAACACACAACTCCTGCGAAAGTGGTGAGGGCTGCCAACCCAAGACAGCGGAAAGGAAGCAAGGTAAGGCTGTGCCTGCCACCCCCCTCGCTGACCTTCAGCTTCTGGTGCAGTTGTCAGCACTGCATGAGCATCTTGAGGGTCTGGTGAGCAGACCGCTTCCTTCATAAGCGTGGTTGTGGAGTAGTTGACGTGCTGGCCTGGCTGCTTCCAAGAGCATGGAGAAGAACATCGCGATTCTCCATCTCCTCTTCAGCGTTTTAGTGGTCTTGCATGCTGCCTGGACTGGTTTTCTGCCCAGCTAGGCTAGGGGAGACCTTCTCACCTCCCCTCTTGTAGGGAGGCACTTGGAGCGCAGTGCTGGATGTGGAAAGTCTCTCCCCCACCACCCCAAGGACACCCCAAGTCCCTTGTGGGCTTAGCCAGTGCCCTGCCCTGCTTTGCAGGGCAGACAGGGTGGTGGTGTGATAGAGCACTGTGTCTGCAGGTCCTTTCTTCCCTGTGCAATCTGCTCTTTACTGGCACACGGAGAGCCAGGGCAATTGATTCCAAACAAAGAGACTCCTTTGGAGGAACCAGGGCAATCTGTTCCAGATGTGATGGAGGGACAGTTGCTTCTGAGGATGTTGCATGCAGCTGGGGCACAGCTACGGACATGGGCTGTTGGTCCTGGCTCCCAGCAGCCACTGAAGACTCATCTGAAACTTGATATGACTTTCTTTATCTGTTTCATCTCAGGGAGAGGAGGGCCCTGGGGATGGAAGGTGCTCCTGTCTGTGAAACAGACATGGCCTTGCACTGGAGGTGGTTTTCCCAGGAAACCTGCCTCCTGGGGAGAGGACCATGGCACCTCAATGTAGAGACATGATCTCATGGGGGAGTCAGTGACTCCAAATTAATCTAGAAATAATAACCCCACGGGGGCAAGGAGGAGTTTCTGTGCCCAGATCTTAAACTTGGTGCCCAGCCATGATTCATTGTGTACCTAGGCAGCTGTTTGGGTCCTTTCCTCTCTGTCCTGCAGAGTCTCTCTGAAACCTGGAAGAGGTAGAAACGATGGTAGTGGCCAGGTCACTTATTCAGCAGAGAAGTGACTGGTGGTCCCCCATGTGGCCATGGGGTGTCTGGAACGAGGGAGCTCCCATCACCATCAGATACCTGCTTGAATTTTCCCACCAATTCTACTACAATTCTACTACCTTTGCTTTGTTGTTGCCAGCACTTGGTTGCAGTTGGGTGCTTAAGTGAAGCTATGCCTGGCTGTAACCTGCCACTAGGTGGAGGCAGCTTCTTTAATGGGATGTGGTTGCTTCAGGTGGGTTTAGGATGCTGAAAGCTGTGTGCTTTCCCTGTCCAAGGGACAGTGCCTATCATGAGTGAGTTGCCTTGGGTGGTTTGGTGCCAAATGCTGTTGCTGGGGCAAAAAGTTTGGTGGGAGCTGGGAGGCTGGTAGCTTACGGGGCTGGTGGCAGCCTCATTACAATCCCTGATAGACATAAACTTGTCAGCGGTTATTTGGGATTGATTTGGGGGCCCTGCTTGGGTGGGGAGAGGGGCTGTGTATATGCAGCTTGGGTGGCACCCCCAGACCTCCTGGGGACAGCCATCTGCAGGACAGTGGTGGGTGGTGGCTGTGACAGTGTAGCTGGAAGGGCTTCTGGCTGCTGGTGCAGGGAACAGCACCTGCAGCTTGTGTGCTAATGAGACTTTTCTCTTCGGATACAAGGTTGGTGACTTCGGTGATGCCACAAATTGGCCAACACCTGGAGAAATAGCCCACAAGAGCGTCCAGGTGAGAACACAAAATTGCTCTGGTGAGCAGGATAAGGCCTGTGGAGACCTCCCCATCCCTCTGTGGTGCTGGGAGTGCTGGCTGAGCCAGGCCATTTGGGGTCCCGAGTGTCAGCGCAGAGGCAGCCAGGAATAGTGTGCAGGGTGCAGGGGATTTCCTTTTAGGGCTGCCCCGCGCGTCGGGCTCCCTCCCTCGGTGCTATTCTGGGAGCCTGGAGCCCAGTCTAAACCCCTGGGCTGGGTGAAGCAGGTGGGGCAGCTCTCAGACCCGCTCTCCTCAGGGCTGCTCAGTGCAAGAAGAGGCCTGGGCAAAAGCCAAGACTTCCACAGGAGAAACTGAAAACACATGCGAGAATGGGCTAGTGTGCCTGAGGGGCATGGCCTTCCTCTCCTGCTACAGACGTGGGTGTTGTTGAAACCCTTCTATTTTTGGATGCTGCTTTGCCAGCTCCTGGCTGTCTGTCAGAGCATGAGGGTCACTCACCCTTTTGCCATTGGGGCAGGCCAGTCCCTTGTAGGACACCCCCATCCAGGAGCACCCTGACAGTCCGTCTCAGTAACTTCTGTGCCCGGGGCTTGTGTCTTAGCTCGAGCACTTCCCAGCATCTGCAGAGCCCCTTGACCTGCTCAGATGTAAGCCCTTCTCCAGGAACAGCACAGCTCTGGGAGGCACAGAGCAGGGATGCTCCCAGCCTAGCGCAAGGTCCTCCTGTTCCTGCTGGGACAGCTGGGGTCTGCCTCCAGCTCTTCATTTCTCCCATCTCTCGCATCTTACCTGCACTGGTGTGTCTCTAGCAGCCGCACAAAGCACCGTCTCTCCGGAAACTGCCTGTCAAGAAAGACATGAAAGAGCAGGAGAAAGGCGATGGGAGCGACGGCAAAGAGAGCCTGAAAACCAAATCGGATGAGTCTGGGGAGGAGAAGAATGGTGACGATGACAACCAGAAGTCAGCCCAGAAGAAGAAAGGTAAGGCAGGACCCGGCAGGGACAGTACCCCAGGCTCAGCCTGTCTTCCCCTCTGCAACCTGCAGCCGGGTGGTAGCATCCACCGCTTTCCCTGGGGGCCTTGCTGCGGGGCATGATCCCAGTGCAGGGACAGCTGCGGTGAAAAGGTGTTTGCAGGCTTCAGTGGAACAAAGTGTCGTTTTGGTGGGAGCAGGTGGAGCAGGGCCCAAGTAGGGCCATCCGTGTGTCTGTCTGGGGAGCGCGGCAGTAGTCTGCCCTCTCGCGTGCACTCTGTGGTGGCACAGAAAAGCCCCTGACTGTGGGTTGCATCAGCCGTGGTTGACACGTGGGCTCAGTCTGGCCTGAGCCTCGGTGGGCAGAAAGGGGCAGAGGGAAGCACAAGTGCTGTGAAGCAACAGGGGAGTTTTGTGTAATGTCCCTCCATGCCCGAGAGTCCCAGCCGGAGCCTGACTGCATCCAGTAAGGCCTGGAGGGATGTCTGAGGACAGGGTCCATCCAAAAGGCCCCCCCTGCTTTCTCTCCTCTATGTATAGGGGCTGTGTGGCAAGAGGGGGCTGTGGGGGAGGAAGCAGGTGCTCTCTGAACCTGTATCACACCCAAACCCTGTCCTTTTGCAGGCAACAAACACAAGTGGGTCCCTTTGCAGATAGACATGAAGTCAGAGGTGCCTAGGGACAAAACAGCCTCTCGGAACAACCGGCAAAACGAGCAGCACAGGCACCCCTCCAACAACCGCAGCGAGCTGAAAGGTGGGGGTTTGGGCTGGGGACCCGCTTTCCCTGCCCCCCGGCCGTGGGGCAGAGCGAGCTGCAATGCCCACGCGTGGCATGGGGTGGTGGGGATGCTTCCTGTGTTCAAAGGGCTCTGGGGGCAGTCAGCTTGCTCCAGGGCAGTGCCTTCATCTCATAACACTCCTCCTCCTGCATCTCCTTCCCCATCTGCTGCAGGCTGGCACCCGGACAACAAGCACGAGCGCAGCTGGCAGGACCACGATGAAACCTCCAGCGTGAAGAGCGAGGGAGGAGCCGTGCGAGGGACCTTCCGGGGCCGAGGCCGGGGCCGTGGCAGGGGCCGGGGCCGTGGCAGAGGAGGTGATGACTGTATGTGCAGTCTTGTGACAGTAGGGAGAGAACAGGGCACGTGCCAAAGTGTGCAGGGCTCTGTGTGTGTGTGTGTGTGAGAGACCTGGGGCTCCAAAGTGGGCTGGGGAGGGCAGAGTGCTGTAGGGATACAGGGAAATATTGTGGCAGGTCATCCCAGCTGATAAGTTGAGCTGCTTTTAATAAAAGCAAATTATTATTCTTAGTATTTTAATAAAGGCAAATGTCTTTCCGCTACTCAGGCCAAGCTCTTCCACCTCTCTTCTGCCCCTTGCACTACCTCTGTGTGCAGGAGTTGAAGCATGCTGATAACTCTGCGTAGGCTTTATGTCATATTGAGAGCCAAGCAGGAGTCTTGGCTTGGATGGGGAAGAGCATCTGCACTGGCATTTGGCAGGGCAGTGTCCATGTTAACCCTGATGCAGCTTCAGTGTAGGACCTTCGTATGTCACCTGGGCTGCCCAGTTGCTCCTGGGTAAGAGGGCTCCTGGCCTCTCTTTGGCTTGGTGTGTTGAGGCGTCACTCGGATCCGTGCAGAAGGCAGCAAAGGCTGAGATGAGGGATGTGGGTCAGTGATGCCCCGTTGTGGGCTGCCATGGGGCCCTAGGAACAGTGCAGAGGGAGCTACTTGTGCAGGAGTCCAGCTCCATCTGGCAGCACAGCCTGTCTAGCCAGATCCCAGGGGCTTTGTGCTGACCCTTACTGGTGTCCCACAGGGCACTTCGACTACCAATATGGGTACCGGAAATTCGAGGGCTCAGATGGCTCCCGCACCCAGAAGTATGCTAGCAACATCACTTACTACTTTGACAACATCAGCAGCGCCGAGCTCTACAGCGTGGACCAGGAACTGCTCAAGGACTACATCAAGCGGCAGATGTAAGCACCACTCTTCTCCTTGTCTGAATGTTGGTTGGTGGTGGGAATTTCACAGATGCCCTCTCTATAGAGACTGCATAGCTAATCCTGTGGGTAAGGTTAGAGCCAAGGTGTGTTGACTCTGTGCCACACAGCTTACAGCACCAGCTTGCCCCAAGTCTGGGCTCCCCAGGCTGTCTCTCTTCAGCTTTGCAGTAGCAGAAGTGTCTGGGCAGAATTATTTCCTCAGAGGTGCCCAGAGGAAGGTGGCTCGGAGCTGCCTCTCACTGACGTGTTGTCCATACAGAGAATATTACTTCAGTGTGGACAACCTGGAGCGAGACTTCTTCCTGCGTCGCAAGATGGACTCAGACGGCTTCCTTCCCATCACCCTGATAGCCAGCTTCCACCGGGTGCAGGCGCTGACCACCGACATCAGCCTCATCATCAAGGTGAGGGCAAGGAAAGATGAACTTTTCTTCTTGTTCTGCTTCTTGCCACCTCTGTCTGAGGCCTGTTTTCTAGATGGGGTGTGGGTGAGGCACAAGTGGAGCCTTCCCTTGTCCTTGACTTGCTCTCTCCTCCTCTTGATCCTCCTAGGGAGGAAGGGCTGGGGCTGAGCCATTCAGCGTGCCGAGCCAGGGCCCTAAGTTAACCGGGTATCACTTGGTTCCAGGCTCTGAAGGACAGCAAGGTGGTGGAAATCGTGGACGAGAAGATCAGGAGAAAAGAGCAGCCAGAAAAATGGGCTCTGCCTGGCCCTCCTATGGCAGACTACACACAAACAGACTTCTCACAGTTCATCAACTGCCCTGAGTTTGTGCCCCGGCAAAGCTTCCAGAAGGAGACAGGTGAGCACTGAGGGAATGTGGAGGGAGGTGTGGGATGCAGTGCTGGTACTGCAGCAGGACTGAGACCCTGAGAGTCAGGAGTGTTCCCCAGGGCAGGACTCTGCCATTTGCTTTCTGCTTGGTGGTGGGAGCTGGTATGGGCTCTGTCCTCAGACCCCCAGAGCGCTGCTGCGTCTGTACATGGGGAAATGTGAAAGAGATTTGAGTCTGTGGCTTTTCCTCTGCGGAGGCTGAAGGGATTAAGGGAGGGTCAGTCCTGCTGGAAGTCTATTGGCTGTACCTGGAAGTATTCTACCACTGCTGGGCAGAGCAGAGGACACTCGTGAACCCAACCTTTCCTTAATGGGGGAGGAGATACTGGGCACAATTGGGGCAGCAGGTACGGAGCTGTCAACTGAGTGCTGGGGAAGGGTCTGCTGTCCCTCATGGGCTGCGCCCTGCTCTTGTCACCCCACCCTGTGGGGGCTGGCAGGAGCTAAGGGCTGGGCCTGAGAGGCCAAGTGGAGGATCTTCTTGATGCTGTCGTAAGAGTTAGCTTTGGCAGGAGAAGATCTGTTCCCACTGGCTCCAGGCTGTCTTGGGAAGGTTTCCCTGAGAGCAACAGTGTCACCACCTGCTTTAGGGTTCTTTGTGTCTGGGATACTGTCACCTGTAGAGCTCTGTGGCCACCACTGGCATCAGAGCCTTAATTGGACACTTCCCTCCCACCCCAGCACTTGTGGGCAATGTGCTGGTAAGCCTTGGCCACTGGATGCTAGCTAGTCCTGCAAGCTATGCCATGCTGCCAAAATAACTCCCTCTTCGGTCAGGTGCTTTAAGTACACAAACCCCCAGGCTCTGTCCCTCCCTCTAAAGCACTTTGTGGCTCTTGTTGACTCTAGAGTCTGCTCCTGGCTCCCCGCGTCCCGCCAGCCCAGTCCCCACCAAAACGGAGGAGGTCAGTAACCTAAAGACAATGCCCAAGGGCCTGTCCGCAAGTCTGCCAGACCTGGATTCAGAGACGTGGATTGAAGTGAAGAAGAGACCTCGGCCCTCCCCAGCCAGGCCCAAGGTAGGTGGTGATGAAGGAGCTGTTGGGGTGGGGGTCTCCTAGTTGTCTGGGTGACTTGAATTATAAGTAGGCAGGTTTCAGATCAGATAAGGTCTGTTGGTCATGGGAACGATGTCCGAGTCTCTCTTGGCCCCATCTGACCTCCTTTGGAGCCACTCCTCAGTGGTGTAAACAAGGTTTTCTTCCCAGATGGGCAGCTTCTGGCTGCGGTAAGGAAACATGGGGCAATAGTTGGCTCTCCAAGCAGTAGGCTTGTGCCACTATGTGGTCTTTACCCTGTGTCCCCCTTGCCCCCCTACCTGTAGAAACCAGAGGAGTCAAAGACGCCGCAGCAACAGAAGCAGAAGGACCAAGATGAACCTGAGGAGCTAGACTTCCTCTTTGATGAGGAGATGGAGCAGATGGACGGCCGCAAGAACACCTTCACCGACTGGTCAGATGAGGATTCGGATTACGAGATTGACGATCGGGACGTGAACAAGATCCTCATCGTGACGCAGACACCTCCTTACCTGCGCCGGCATCCGGGCGGGGACCGGACTGGCAACCACACATCCAGGGCTAAAATGAGCTCAGAGCTGGCCAAGGTGATCAACGATGGGCTGTACTACTACGAGCAGGACCTGTGGACAGAGCAGTTTGAGCCAGAGTATTCGCAGATCAAGGTGAGAGCAGCTGATCCAAGGAAGGGAGTGCATGTGGGTGCAGGGCTCCTCACGGGGAGCTTCGTGTGCAGCAGCCTGGCTGCCTTGGTGGTGTGGGGTGGAAAGGGCGGTACAGCCCACTCATGGGGTAGAGCTAAGCCAAGATTAGTCCTCTTGTAGAGCCTGGGATTCCTGGCTCCCAGTGTCATGCTCTGCTGTGTCGGGGACAAACGCAGCTCTGTAACGTGGCGTAAGGATGCAGCCAGGTAAACAAAGTGCCGATAACAAGGTGATGTGGAACGTGGGGTCCATTGCTCCACTGTCTGCCAGGGTCTTGGCAGGCAGTGCCAGATCTATGGAGGGAGCTGGGTGTCTCTGCACTGTCCATAGTGCCCAGCGCTCCATGGCATGGTCCCTTGGAGACGACACTTACTGGGGACATGTTCATTGATGGCTGGGCTGCACTTGGCCTGTGCTCTTCTCTGCTTTGCTGCCAGTTTGTGTAGACTTGGGCTTTTTATAGAAAGCCCATCTGCTGCTTTGAAACATTTAAGTCCCAACTCACAGTCAGGGACTTGCCTAGGCTCGTTCAGCAACTGAAGTTACTTTGGCTGCAAGGTGGGATGGCCCATTGGAGCTACCAGCTGGGCTCAGTGTTCCCACATCTGGTACCTGGCACATTGCTGAAGCAGTGCTGCTCTTTGAGATGGCAGAAGCTGAGGGTGTGGGGAGAGCAGGTGACAGAGGGGCAGTGTACGCTGGGGGGGTGGGTCCTTCAAATACATGGGAGCGTTGTGTCCCACTGCCAGCGTGGCAGTGAGGATGCAGGGAGGAGGCTCTAGGGACGCAAGAAGGTGGTGGGGGTAGTGGGGTCCTGGCCAAGCTTGCCTTGAACCTTGCTGCACTGGTGCCAATGCAGGTGGGTAAATACCTGAAAGAAGCAAGCGATGGTTAGTGGAGCTGCCTTGTAGGATCTCTGAAAGCTTGGGAGCAGGAAGTGGCTCAGATCTGGCCCATGCAGGGCCCCATTTTCTGTCTACTGCATCTCCCTTTCCTACCTCCGTGCAGCACATCGCCTTCGGGGCACCATGGCCTTATGGCTGCAGTTGGTGCCCAGCATTGTGGCTGTTGCACAAGCAGAGCGGTGGTCACGATGAGTTGATGGGATGAGGGCAGAAGAGGGCAATTGTTTGCTTCATCATCTTCCTCTCCCAATGCAGCAAGAAGTGGAGAACTTCAAGAAGGTGAATATGATCAGCAGGGAGCAGTTTGACACCCTGACCCCAGAGCCCCCTGTGGATCCAAACCAGGAAGTCCCTCCTGGTCCCCCCAGGTTCCAGCAAGGTAAGAGACAGGGGACATGAGCAGGTGGGACTGAATTTGTCCCTATTCCTCCTAGTGAGAGGTCCTCAGAGGTTGGGTAGCAGCTGGGAAGAAGGAATTGGGGCCACTGGTGTGTGGGGTTATCTTTCCCAGAGCAATGCTCTTCTCCCAGCCAAACATTTTGGGCCTCCAGAAGAGGAGGCCCAAAAGCAGAGGTGTCCCAGCAGAGTGAGGAAACTTTGGCGGACTTTGATGTGGCTCCCTGGATGTGACTTTTCTTTTGGACCCTCTCGGAGTACCTGGAAGGCAGCTGCCCACTAGGCCTTGCTTGCCTGTGTGTGGGGCCTGGTGCCCTGTCCTTCTCCTGGGGGTGGGGAATTTGTCACTGCTGTTAGCCACTGGGAAGGAGATACCTTGTGGAATCCCTGGAAGCTCAGTCCTTGGGTCTGCTGCTAGGCTTTGGGCTGTCTGGCCAGGCTGGATTTGAAGCTGCTTGTCTTGGAGGGCTGGGATGTGTCCCTGCATTCCTGTGCCTGCTGCTTCCCATCTGCCAGATTGGGTGTTCCTTGGCTGTAAGTGATGCTCTTGTGCTCAGAGCTCAGCTTGACCCAGGGTGGGGTGTTTCTCGCTGCAGTACCTACAGACGCTTTGGCTAACAAGTTGTTTGGAGTCCCTGAGCCTTCAGCCATCGCCCGGTCTTTGCCTACAACTGTACCAGAATCACCCAACTACCGCAACGCCAGGACCCCCCGGACCCCTCGCACGCCGCAGCTGAAGGACCCAACGCAGACGCCCCGGTTCTACCCAGTGGTGAAAGAGGGCAGGACGATAGATGCCAAGGTGGGACCAGGGCTGGGGTGTGGGATGGGAGCTGGGGTTTCCTCGTGGGGCCTGGGGAGGAAGGGGACACATCCCTGATGCACCATGTCTTGCAGACTCCACGGAAGAGGAAGACGAGGCACAGTTCGAACCCCCCGATGGAGTGCCATGTGGGCTGGGTGATGGACTCTCGGGAGCACAGGCCCCGAACTGCCTCCATCAGGTACCAGAGACGGGCGTGCGGGGTCACAGAAGAGCCAGAAATGGGAAAGGGAGCGAGTGTGGGAAGGAAGGGGAAAGGCAGCATCTGGTCTTGCAGGGGAGGTATCCTGTTAGGTGGCTGCAGAAAGGACTGGGACCCAACTTATCCCTCCAGCAAGGAGCTGAGGAAAGTCTGAAGCCTTGGAGTAACAAGATGAGACTCGATTGGAAACGTTGGTTCCCTTCCTAGTAGGATACCCTACGGCTCAGGTCCCAAACCCAGAGTAGACAGTCACAGGGAGTTGGTGGGACCGACAGACAAGTGCCGTGGGGTGGAGTGTGACCCCACTCCGCTATCAGCTGGGTGGTGCCAAGGAATGGGGTTGATGGGAGTTTCTCGTGCTCAGCTCCAGCCCCTCGGAGGGGACCCCAGCCGTCGGAAGCTACGGCTGCACCCCGCAGTCCCTGCCCAAGTTTCAGCATCCTTCACACGAGCTGCTCAAGGAGAACGGCTTCACGCAACATGTCTACCACAAGTACCGTCGGCGCTGCCTTAACGGTAGGGATGCCTGCACCGCAGGGCGTGGGGCAGGGTGTCTGTGCTCCGTTGCGTCGGGGGGGCAGGGTATGGCTGCAGAGCACGCCCATGGAGACAAGCAGGGAAATAAGCAGGGTCCTACAGAACAACCTTGCTGGTAGCTGATGTTTCCTCACAGTTTGTGACGAGCACAAGCTGTGGCTCAGGGTGTCCAGCACTGGGACTGGGTGTAGTCAGAGTGCCACAGGGCCCTCCTGTACGTGAGCCCCTGTGCAGAGCTGGCTCCCTGGGAGATGATCTGCCTTGTAATCATCTCCTCTTCCCAAAACAGAGCGGAAACGACTGGGCATTGGTCAGTCCCAGGAGATGAACACGCTCTTCCGGTTCTGGTCCTTCTTCCTCCGAGATCACTTCAATAAGAAAATGTACGAGGAGTTCAAGCAACTGGCTGTGGAGGACGGGAAGGAGGGATACAGGTAGGAGAGGAGGGGCAGAGTGGCCTTTCCTGGGAGGGGAGTGAGGGAAAAAGGATTCGGCCTTTTGCAGGGCTCACAGCAAAACAAAGGCAGCATCTTTGCCTTGCTCAAAGGTAGGGCTGGGGCCACCCTCAGTTACCTCCTGCTGCTGGTATGCAGCAGGCCTCTTGCCTCAAGAGCCTCTGCCCAGGTGTTGCATGCACCCGTGTCTGAGCACCATGTGCTGCTCTGTTCCCAGGTACGGTCTGGAGTGCCTTTTCAGATACTACAGTTACGGGCTGGAGAAGAAATTCCGGCCAGACATATTTAAGGACTTTCAAGAAGAGACCATCAAGGATTACGAAGCTGGTAGGTGCCTCCTTTGCCCTCCCCTGGGGTTGGCAGCGATGTAGCCCAGCTGCATGGCTGCCCCTGGGCCTCTATTCATGACTTTGGGGAAGCCACGTAATGCTGTATATTAATGTGTGTGACAAGGACCAGCTGGACATCCTGTGGCTTGCTTCACGGGAGAGGGTTGAGTGGATGCTCACCGGCCTGAAGACTGCTGAGGGGATGGAGTGGGGCAGTGGGAGGCTCTAGCTCTCCCAAAACATTTCTCTAGGGGCACCGGTTCCTCTAGGATTTCTCAAGGCCCTGCAGCAGCTGAGCCTTGTCACCACCAGGTCGGCCGAGCATGGGGACATGCCCTGTCAAGAGGGCTGCCCAGTACTGATGTAGGCTGCTTCCCTCCAGGTTCTCACTCTTGCCTCGGTTTTGCCCACCAGTGGGACAGGAGGGTCTGTGGGGCAAGTGGTGGGGAAGCCTGGAGGAAAGGGTTCTAACGTCTTCTTTGATTTGTGTCCTGCTGATGTCTGGTTTGGTTTTCTCCCCCTCCAGGACAGCTCTATGGGCTGGAAAAGTTCTGGGCCTTCTTAAAATATTCCAAAGCCAAAAATCTGGACATTAACAGCAAACTGCAAGAATACCTCAGCAAGTTCAAGCGCCTCGAGGACTTCCGAGTGGATGTGAGTAGACACAATATCTGCACCACACTGATGGCCCCTGCAAACACCCCTCGCCCCCCTCCAAGGAGGATTTTGGGGGCCAGTCCCCAAGTGGTGCCAGGCAGGGGAAGTCAGTGACACCTAGTGCCGTGCCCTATCATTGCAGCCAGGCCAGGAACAAGCTGCAGGGTTTGAATATTGCAAATCCACTTCAGAGCAGCTCTGTGGGGAATTGGATGAGCCCATCTTTCCTGATGAGCTGAGGAGGGAGGAGGAAAGTGAGCCTGAGCGGAGCCAGCATTGTGCGAAGCTTTGGCTCCCGGACTTCTGGACTGTGCCCCTGTGTGGGAAAGAGGTGCCTAAGAGCAAGTTGTCACCCTTGTGCTCGATTGGAAGTCAGTCTGTCTTTCTGTCAACAAATCTGGCAGCAGTAGATTTGGAGAGGAGGGCAGCTGTGTGTTTGGGCCGGGTATGCGTGTTCCTTGTGGGTCAGGGAGAGAGGTTGCAACTAGAGGTTTGCAGGAAGGCTGTTCTCTGATCCAGGGGGAGGGCATTTGCATTTGCAGGAGGCTGCACTGATACTGGGGTGCTTCTCTTCCAGCCACCCATGGGGGAGGAAGGTGGACACAAGAGATATCCTACGACGTCAGGGGGAGATGGCAGGAAGCGCTACCCATCCCAGTCTTCCAGCAAAACGGTCAGCCAGTGCCCATCCAGCCAAGCCCACGCCTCACCCAGCCAGCCTGCACAAGAGGATGCCAAAAACCTGAGCCAGCAATCTCCTGCCCCATCGGCTGCAGAATCGCAGACAGTGGGGAAGTAGAGAGGCTGCAGCGTCTGCTTCCTGCCGGGGGGATGGGGTGGATTGGTGGGGGACTGGCTCGGAGAAGGGGAGACATGAGGGGGTGGGACGGGAAGGGAGCTGGAAGGTGGGTGCCCAGGAATAGGCTGCTTGGGAGCAACTTCAACGCACATGATTTTTTTTTTTTTTTCCTCTTGTGGCTGGAAAGCAAAGACGATCTGCATCAAAACACCATTTTGCTATTACAACCCTGACCAGAGCCAGACCCGCTCCCAGCAGACCCACCCTTTGCTTTCCCTTCCCTCCCCTCCTATGCACACACTCATGTCTTAGTGNATATATCAAGTTTTAAATTATTGCTAGAAGTTCGTCTGGATTTACCAAAACAAGTCTGCTCTGTGCGGCCCCAACGACTCCCCTCTGTGTCCCCCCTCGGATCGCAGGGCAGCCTGCTCGGGAAGCTCGGAGGAGCGAGGCTCCCTGATGGAGGACCGAAGCCACAGCGTGTCACGATGCTGCGGAGCCTCTAATCTCCATGACCTGGCTGATGTCTCCCATTCCACATATGGTGGTGCCTCTCTGACACCGACCGCCGCGACAGGAGCATCGCCCTGTTCATCTTCCTGGTCCCTCCTCCCCAGCGTCTTCACCTCCAACCTTCCCGAGGGTCTGGCTCTCTCTCCACCCGCCTCTCCCTTCCATCACGGACAATTTGGAAGTCAACCAAAGGACCTTTACCAAGGATAGGCTTGTTCTGACTCCTTCCTGCGAGGACAGGTGGTGGGAGGCCGGCAGGCACCTGGACTCGAGCCTGCATGGACGGTGTGCCCACTGCCCCAGGAGTGCCCATCGCATGCAAAGACAGGACTTTGCCGAAGGAGGTTTTCTCTTCCTTTTCCCTTGGAAAAATGAAACAACAACAAAAAAACCCCACAAACCCCTCTAAAACAACAACAAAAAACTCTTTAAAAAAGACACATCTCCCTTTGCTTTCTTCCTTGGAAATATTATTGAAGAAAAAAAAACAAACAAAAAAACCACAAAAAAACCCACAAAAAAAAAAGTTGCCTTATGGTGGAGCTAGACGGGGGAGGCGTGCTGGGCTCTCGGCCCCCCCGGCCCAGAGACTCCTCACGGCATTGCTGCCGAGCTGATCTTCCCCGCGGCCTTTCCTCTGACCCCGCAGCTCGCTTGGATGCCTCCCCCTGTCGCGTAGACCCCCTGCCAGCCCTGATTCTCGTGGGGAAAGGTGCCGAGGACAGTCAAATCCAAGACTTGTGCTCACGAAGTAGTTGGAGCCGCTACCTTGTGTATATACCATTGTAGCATCCTCCCCGCAACAGCGACTGTATGTGCTTACGGCCTCGCTCAGACCCCCCGTGCCCTCTCTGGGCAGGCTGGGGTGGGAGGTCGGTCTGCTCTGCTCTGCACCTCCAGCGTGGTTGGGGCATGAGTGGGGAGATCCGTCACAGCAGCTGGAGGGACTGGTCCTTGCTACAAGCGAGTGGGAGGGCTGGCATGTCCCTAGTGCCACTTAATGCTGTAGCCTGACAAGGGAGCGACGCAGCCCTGGGGAGCCCGTCTCTCGCAGCCGTCACTGGCCCGGGGCTGCTGGTGGGACTTGGGCTGGGTGTGAGCGGGAGACCTGCCCAGCAAAGGAGGGCTCTCGCCTGGGTTTCCTTGTGCGTCGTGTCTTGGCAGGTGGCTGCGTGGAGTCTCCTGCTCAGGGCAGCGTCCCTGTGCATCTCCGAGGGCTGAGAGAACACCATGCTGCTCCTCGCTCAGCTGAGCCAAGGCGATGGCTGCAGAGCTGCTGTGGCATTTACTTGGTTCCTCTACCCAGCGCTGGGTGGGCTTTGGCAGGCAGACCCTCCCCAGGCTCGTGAGCTGCGTTCCCTCCTGGGGCCCAGAAGTAGCACCGGAAAGTCATGCTCCCACTGTAAGGGTAGAAGCTCCTTTTCAGCCAGAGCCACTTGACTTGCTGCCGCTGTGCTCTGTCTCCTGGGTCGGGATACCTGCTTTGCAGCTGGCTTGGTTGTGGCTCCGGCACTCCAACCTCGTGAGCTGCAAAGCGCACTCCTGTGCGTGGTGTGGAGCGGGCACCGCAATGGGCTACTCAAAGATGCAGCTAATTGCATTACTCTCTCCGCAAAATCACAAGCTGGTAACGAACAGCGTTTTCCCAAAGTATCCAGTTGATCCAGAGCTGTGTCTTATAGCTGGGAGGAGGAGTTATCTCTCCAGGGCTGTCCCTGTACAGCTGCGGGGCTGGTGGATAAGAGCAGCCAGGAGCTGAGAGTGGAGATCAAGAGGGTGAGCTTGGGCAAGTTGTTGATCAGCAGTGGCTGTGGATGCTCGAGGGGCCCTGGCTGAAGTTGTCACCTTCCCGAACTGACACTGCGTTGAAGATGCTGCTTTAGTAGGTGGGGGGGGGAGGTGGGCTGGTCCGTGTGGAGCAGCTTCGTGAACTGCTGCTAGAACTGAAAGCACAGCTGGGTTTGAGTGAGGCTGGGTAGCTGCTAGTTTGCCGTTTTGTGGTGGTGTGATCCTGCCCTGGTCTGTCTGCCCCTGCAACATCACCCTACAGCTTGGTGCCGCTCTCAGGCCCGATTTCAGCATGCCAGCCTGTCTGAGTCTGTGGCTTGCTCCGTTACAGCAGCAGTGCTCTAGGGTTGCGGGGTGGTAACTGGGCAAGACGGGCAAGTAACGCTTGTACAGTGCTGTGGCTGTGACTGTTATCTCTGGATTTCCCCTCTCTCGTGAGTCAGAGTCAGATCTCTGAGGTTACGGATGCGGATTTGGGAAGGAGGAGGCTTGGAGGCCGGAGATGGGGGTTGATCAAGGACGTTGTAGATGCGTTGCTTGTTGTTTGCAAGTGGACGCAGGTCTGGGCATGCTGCGGATGGTCCTTGCTGCTGTGTCCCTGTGCTCCTCTCGTCGGTGCGTGTTCTCGTTTGAAGCCGATTGTCTGTGTTCTAGCAACAAATGAAATAGGAAATGAGGAGGAACGAGCTCCTGTTGTAGAGTTGTTCCTTGTTGAGCAGACTGTGGAATTGCTTGAGTGATAGAAGAAGTAAGAAATTTCCCAGAGAATTTCCCAAAATCTGAATTGATTTTAAATTATTTTTTAATTTCTAAGGCTGAGGCTCTAGTCTTGGCACAGAAGAGTTTCCCCTCCCCCTCTTGCTGAGTCAGTGGTTCGTCACATCAGTGTGCCTGAGGGCCCTGTGTGAAACCCCCGTTTCCCAGGGGAAGGTCAGAAGAGCAATCCCAGAGGTCCCGCCGCCCTCCAGATTTGCAGACTGTGTGCCTTGTTTTACTGTCTGTTGGACAGCAGCGTAGCCAGGGAGTGAAGGAAACACAGACGTGACAGCCTGAGGCAGCTGTTGCTTGCTCCTGCCTGTCTTCCTCCGGACTGACAGAACATGGGGCTGTTTACTTCTCTCTGCCAGGGCGCGAGGCCTGCCAGTCACGATGTGGGTGGTGGCAGAGGGCAGGGAGCTCCGTGGTGCCCTGGTTACAGGGCAGCATCCTGCACCCCTGTGCTAGTGGCCATGGCAAGGCTGGGGCTGCAGAGTGCGTGGTCAGTGCCAGGCTGAGGAAGGGCTGACCGCAGCAAGGCTTTCCCTTGTGTTATGGCTTGCACAGGCGACAGGTCTACAGAGGCACTTTCCATCTTGCTGCATACCTGCGTACAGAAGGCATCGCACACGGCTTGCTCCACCGCCGGACAAAGGGACAGCTGTCTAGAGAGGGCTTTTGCTTTTGAGGAAGCTCTTGCCTTCCTGCTGAGGGGGGAGTTTGGCCTTCCTTTTAGCTTGGATGCTTCACCACGATCATGTTTTGTGCTTTTTTTTTTTATTGTTATTTTTTATTTTAGTGGTCTGAGTAATCAGGCATGCATACTCCTGTGAACGCTGATTCGTCCCGCAGCCTGCGAGGGCTGCTTGGTGCTGGCGCCCAGCCACCAGCATGGCCAGAGGGAGCCCCAGCTGCTTTCGGAAAGGGTGGCGGGGGGAGTGTTTTCTATCTCGCCCCTCTTCTCGGGAGGTCCCAGGCTGCTACAGCCGGAGCTGCTTGCCGAGGTCCTGCGTGTCAGCCCGTCTTTGGGATGCAGGCAGTTGCAACGGGTACAGAGCTCTGGTGTGGGTTCAGGAGTGGAAGTGGAAGGTGTGTTTCGGAGGAGGCTTTGTTGCTTTGCCATGCTCATTTGGGGGGAAAAAACAAATTAAAAAAAGTAATCCTGCTGTTCTGTTTGCCTGTCTGTCCCTCTTCCTGCTGCCCCCCTCGCACCCCCGGTGGCGGCTTGTCACTGTAGCCCTTGGGGTCCCTTGAGTTTCGGCAACTGCTCGTCTTGCTTGGGACTGGTTGACTGTACTGTAACAAAACGATGTGTTAACCTCAGTATCCTGCCACGTGTCTGTACACGTTCAGCATGGCAGTGCAGAGGGGGCCTTCTAGCTGTTAATGCCTTTCCAGTTATTTTATCAAATGGGGGGCGGGTGGGGGGGAAGAAAAAGGAAAACTGTAAATGTAGCAAGCTGTGTTCGCAATGCTTATTTTCTCCTGTCTCCTCTGAGACTGGTTACGTCACTTTGTCACTGTTTTGAAATGGATGTTAGACTCTTTTTGAGAGGGTTGCTACACTTGGTGTTAAATGCCTCACTGACTTTTGTTTTTAAAGGTTTCCAATACAGGTAATAGATTAATAACCTTTTTTTTTCTTCAAAGAAAATGTTCATCTCGGTGGCGTGGAGCGGGTGGCCGGAGGGCAGCGTTTCAATGAGTAGTTTACAGTTTCACTTTCTGCAGACACTTGAACATAGGACCGATGTATCTGTGACAAGCACATCCCTTTGGTGGGAAGCTCCAGAGGAGCGGGGAGCGCCCTGGGTGCCAGCCAGCCCCCTGCGGCGTGCGGGAGCCTGCTCGGGTCAACCCCAGGGTGCCCGCACTGTCCCCCTGCGGCTGGCTCGCTCTCCAGGTGTCGGCCCTGCACAGGGGCTGGCTCATGCCGGTGGTGTCCCTTGCAGGAGGGGGTGCTTGGCACCACTTGGTCCCTTGAGCCTCCCTGGTGCAGCCCCGCTCCCCCTCCTCCTCTCCTAGCCTGTCCCGGTCCCATTGGGGTTGGAAACCTTTGGATCTGCAGCTCAGAAACCCCTGCTGAGCTGCACCCCGGCGAGGGTGGCCCTCTGCTCGCTCGCCTAGAACAAAAGGGGTGCTGGTTCGATGTGCTGGCCCTTCTCAAACCCTGTGTGTCCCAACCTCAGCCTTCTGTTTTCCAAAATTAGAACGTGTGTGCAACCTTCTTCAGCTGCATTTATCGTAGAGACAAACTTAAGATGACTCATCACAGACCATGTATCACTTGGGAGGAAAATCTTGTTAATATGGCCCGCTGTACATGATCCATCTTCTGTTGATAGTACATAATCTTTGACCCATGTGCTAGGATCATCATCACATATAAAAGGAAAAGAGAAAAATGTAAAATACTTGAATGAGAGCTTGTATTATAACATTAATATTATTCAGAGTATCTGCTTTCTAGGCTGATGTGATTCATTATTCTAGTAATGCTTTAGTCCTTTGTAATTTGTGGTAATTATGCTTTTTCCTTTTTAATACAAAAAAATGTATAAAAATAAAAACTTCAAAAGACAATGCAGCCTGGGTTTTCTGTTCTGCTGACTTGCCCTCCCCAGGGGTCTGTGGGTGGATGAGTGGGCTGGGTTCATCCCTGTGTGGTGGTAGGGGCTGGAGGAGGGTGGGGGAAGAGAGTTGGCTTCCACAGGTGGAGCTGGGCTGACAGCAGGTAAGTGCAGCACAGGTCAGCCCTGCGTGTCCTCTCCTCGGAGGGCTTGCTTAGGACACGGGTCTAGCAGTGGTGAGAGGCAGGTGTCATTTTTGTCCCAGGCCCCCAGGCAGGACTGAGACTTTAAAAGATCCTGGAGAAAATTTGCAGCATGTCTCGAGATCGGTTGTGTAGGCACTTACGGATGTGCATAAAGGTATGGGTGCTTTTTGTTGGGTCCTTTCTTACAGGGTTTCACTGATCGCCACACAGCTCAGGACAGCAGCGACTCTTCTTTCGCTGGAGAGTCTCTTTCCATGGTTTATCATTGTACAGAGCATGTTGTTTTGTTTGTGCCTCCTTTTGGCGTGTGGGGAGCGAGATGAGGCTCAGCAGAAGGAGGTGATGTACTGGGGCTTCTGCCATGTAGCACATCAGCTCCCCACGCTGCTTCCCTATCCCATGAGGGGGAAACTCGCTTTATGTTTGCAGACATTAGTTTGTGGAGCGGAGATGAGGATGTGACAGCTCTTAATTCAGACCTGTACTGACCTCTCGCATGAAGAAAAACTGCTTGGGGCAAGTCAGGCCTCTGTTGCACGTGCAGGGGAGAGTGTTTCTAAAGCTGTGGTCCTGCTGACTTTCCATGGGGTTGCATCCCATATCCCAGGTGTTCTGAGTCTCAGAAAAATAGTGGTTTTAATTCCTATCATATGTAGTTACAATAATCTTGCTGGTATTTGTATAGAATGCTGCTGAAAGAGGCCAAAGCATGGCCTGTGAAAACTGAAGTGTTAAAACCTTAATTATGAGAACTCCCCAGGAACTCCCCAAAGCCGTGTGGCCCAGAACACATCTGGCTTAGGCGCAGGCAGCTAGAACCAAGGAACAGTGCAAGTAATTACAGAAAAAAAACCTCTAAACTTTGTTTAAAAATAGCTTTCTAGAGCTTTTTTTTTTTTGTGCCTTGGGTAGAAAATAACAGGCAGCAAAAGTGCAGTCATCTCAAGTAGCATGTTTAAGTTCAGCTTCGGGTTTTGTTACATGTGAACAATAACCTGATTCCCAATTAAAAATAATATTTGGCATAAATCATTGTCTCTCACTCTGCTAGTCACTGGGCTCTGCAAGAACCGCAGGCTGCTGGCATCACTCTGCCCTCTTGGTTGCCTCAGGGATGCTTTCTGAGAGTGGTGTGAGGCTGAGGAGGACCCTGTGTCTCTCGTAGGCTTTGGTTTGTCTGAACGCTGTATCTGTTCCATGCAGATAATCCAGTACTCCCAGGACTCCGTAGCACTGGTTGAACCTGGAAACCAAAAAGAGAATAAACATCACTGGAAGTTACTGAGGTTGCCTTGTCCTTCCTGTTTCCATCTCCTTTCAGAGCCCTGATAAGCCGTCCATGCGATTTCTGCCACTGCACCCGTCTCCCTCGCAGCTCTAATGAAGGCTGGGTGAAAATTCTGCAACTTCCCTCTCTGGTGCCATCATTACCCAGAAATGGTGGCACTGAACAACAGCTGTCTCTATCCCGGTGTGGTGAGTTGACCCTGGCTGGACGCCAGGTGCCCACCAAAGCTGCTCTATCACTCCCCTCCTCAGTTGGACAGAGGAGAGAAAATATACGCTTCCAGCACTGGGACACCGGCACAGCCATTCCACCCAGAGAATGTTTCGACTCTGCAGTGATCCGTGTCCTGACATGAGCCGAGCTTCGGAGGAAATGACTGATAACAAGAACCTGCATCATGGTTTGGGTGTTGCCCAGCATTTGGGTGGCAACAGAACTGCTACATTGGCTGTTTCTGCAAGGGAACTGTGTTCAAGGGAATGTGTCTGTGAACTTTGTGCACATCTGGGAGATGGGAATACTTCTACTGCTGTGGTATGTATCCCTGAACAACCTGCTGAAACTCTGGTCTCTCCAGTGTAGGAGGAGGCTGGGAATCTCTGCCAGGAAGGGTTAATTGCACAGAAAAAAAAATTACACAGAATAGTATAGGTTGGAAAAGACCTTTAAGATCATCGAGTCCAACCGTAAACCTAACACTGCCAGTTCACCACTAAACCATGTCCCTAAGCACCACATTCAAATGCCTTTTAAATACCTCCAGGGATGGTGACTCAACCAGTTCTCTGGGCAGCCTGTTCCAATGCCTGGCAACCCTTTCAGTGAGGTAATATTTCCTAATATCCAGTCTAAACCTCCCCTGGCGCAACTTGAGGCCATTTCTTCTCATCCTATCCCTCATTACTTGGGAGAAGAAACCCACCTCGCTTTCAGGTAGTTGTAGAGAGCGATAAGGTCTCCCCTCAGCCTCCTTTTCTCCAGACTAAACAACCCCAGTTCCCTCAGCCGCTCCTCATAAGACTTGTGCTCTAGACCCTTCGCCAGCTTCGTTGCTCTCCTTTGGACATGCTCCAGCACCTCAATGTCTTTCTTGTAGCGAGGGGCCCAAAACTGGACACAATATTCAAGGTGCGGCCTCACCAGCGTTGAGTGCAGGGGACGATCGCTTCCCTGCTCCTGCTGGCCACATTGCAATTGTCTGGGCAAGGTGTTTTACCTGATCAGTGTTACTAATCCCAGTGTATGGGAGAGGGACAGATAGGGAGGCTCCCTGCAAATTTATTTCAGCTGCGTGACTTGTCCTTGCTCTGTATTTATCCTAGAACACGTGCAGTGTCTGCTAAACTTCTAGGAAGAGCCTTGCAGAGAACTGTCTCTGACCCTGTGCTTGTGCTGGGGAAACTCCAGGTGATACCTGCTGCTTCAGACAGTATGTGCTTTCTTTCCTCCCATATAATCTCAGGAAACTTGAAACGCCTGGCCCCAGCTGCGGTGTTTGTGCTTTAGAGAAAGTTTCCAAGTCAGCTGATTGAGGAGGGTAGATGTCAGCGAGGTGGCTGGCAGTCGTGTGGGCAGTGGGCTGGAGTCCTCCAAAATCCTGATCTCTGTTTAACTGCTTTAAGAACTGACAGCATTCAGCCTGCTATCGGGCAAACTGGATAGGCTTCTCTGCTTGTACCCAAGTTAGGCAAACCCACTTGACCCTCAGAAAGGAGCTTTGCCCATCAGCAGTGCCAGGGCGCATGCAGGAGGGGAAGGGGAAGCTGAGCAGTGCCCAGACGTACTTGAGGTGGTGGAAGTCGTGGAACTCTGGCGACGGTAGGAAGGGCAGGTGGTAGCCGCAGTGCGAAATGCTTGTTGTTATGAGAGCAAGGGAGAACCACGCTGTGATTGAAACAATATGAGACCCCAAGACCATCGGGCCAGTCATGACAGGCAGTGTGTTGGAGAGCTAGAAATGAGAAGCAAACTACTTCATTAATCGGTCCACAACAAGCAGACTCTCCTCTAGGAGCTGAATTGTCTCACCTGGGTGATACATCACATTAGTTTTGTGCAAACAGCGTAAGGGGAAGATCCCTCTGCAAACATCTTACTAAAATTATGTAATCATCAAAGAAATAATTTACTCCAAGCTAACTGAGTTTTACTCACTGCAAAACATAGTCACAGTCCAAGCTCCCTAAGCTTGTAGTAGAAGTTAGATGTGAGATCAAACCAGGGGTGTGAGGGCAGCATGATTCCAGTAAGTGACCCTGGAGTCGGAGGTCTGAATTTCAGCTTCACCTTGGAATAATGCTGAAGCTGCTCTTGGGAAATCCAGTTGTCAAAGGGCACTGGCCTGGGGACATGTGCAGTCAAAAGGCAGTGATGTGATGATCCCAGCTGCATCACTTCATTGTGTCCTACCAGTGGCACAAATGGCTGTCACTGCCCAGACCAAGCTTACTGCACCAGCTAGGCTCAGCTGGACTCTTGAATATAAAAAGTCATTCTGCTGCCCAAAGACTGTCAATTAAGGAGACTCACAGAGCTGGTGCTGCAGCCCAGGACTATTGTCAACAGGCGATGGTACTGAGAAGTGGGATCTTCTGAAGGTGGGACGTGTTTGCATGAGAAGTCTTGGCTGGAGCAGCGCTGGGAGATGGTCCTGCAAACACTGATCCCAGCCACCAGCATGAAAATCTTGACAGAATTCTGACTCTGTGCAGTAACCCAGATTGTGTAAGCGTCACATCTTGTGCTAAAAGCCTCGTCTGTGCTCTCAGCCCTCTCTGTGCTCAAGGAAGCACCATTCAGTCAGTTCCTTATCTGTTGGATGAGGATCTGTGGTCTTAAAGCTAGCGGAGTTCAGTATAAATGGGTACTGCAACCCTTCTACAGCTAGGCTTTTTGGCAATGCAGCTTAGCTTCCTCTTCCTAAGAAAGAAGAGTCTAAGGGCGCATCTGCTTTTCTTATTACTCCTCATCCCATGGAAAACACACTCCGCGCAGGGACTGGAGGGTGACCGTGGGGGAATCCACTTACTATGTGTTCTACTGGGTGAGCATAAATGGAGACCACACCAATGGGGGCTGTCCATTCATGGTGCTTCTTGTGAATGTGCTTATACAGGACTGGGAGGTGAACAAGCCTAAGTAGAGAAAACAGAGGAATGTAGGTTTTGAGCTCCAAAAGAAGAGAACGTAGAGTAACCTAACAGAATTTCTGCTGGGGATTTGCTCATGCCTCTTCTTTAAAATAAAGATTTTAAAGCAGCTGGGAATGAGAGTGTAGGACTCCTGGCTTCCCTCTCTCTTTTTCTTTAACACAGAGCCCTCACTTAATGTATGCGTCCACTGACTGATGTTAAACTTCAGTCCAGATAAATCCCATAAATCAAAGTCCCTGAATGACTGATTTGCTCAAACCTGTGAGTACTTTTGAGGGGAAGACTCACTTTATATTTTCACTGTTTTGACTTTACCTACTGGCAACTATTAGAGGCAGAATTTTAGGTTCTGTGGGCCCTTAAGAAACTCATTTTTATGGGGTTTTTTGTGTGCATTTGTCCAAAAGGGAAACCTACATAGTTTTGAGAATGCTGTGCTTGCTTCTGCGCAGCCTTGCAGGCTTTTTTCTTCCTTGCTTTAGATTTTTCCTTTAATGTTGGTGTCAGTACTTAGAAAGCCTGCAGTGTCAGCAGCCAGGCCCTGCTTTGCAGGTGCTGTACAAGTGAATGGGAGATCAGTCGCTGACCTCGAGCTTTTTTCTTTCAGGATAGTCAGCGTTGTTCTCCTCTTTTTGAAGAATGTTGGGTTACAGCTTTTGTGTGAAGCTAGCTGTTTTGGTTTTTTCTGAGCCTCTAAGCTGCTCCACCTTTGTAATTTTACCCATTTTTGCTTACTAGAGTTACTAGCAGCATTGCAGCACCCAAGCCTCATGTTGTAAGGGTGGATTCCAGGACCTGTAAGTCTTCCCATATAAATACAAGTTTGGTGGAAGAGAGGGGACTAGGACCATTGCTGTTGCAGGAGATGGATATAAGCTTAAAGGCATGGGGGAAAAATCACAGAGTCCTATTCCTGTGCTCAGCTCACCTGTGTGTATAATAAAAGAGAATTTCCTCTATTAAGGTGAAGATGCTTAGCTCCACAAGAAACCAGTGGAAGGTGGGTAATTCCTTGCTGAAGGTGTTGCCCCACCATTTCATGATGTAGAACATGGGCACAAGCATAGGCAAGGAGATAAAGACCTGATTACACAGCACTGTGTAGATGGCTTGGCGCAATTTCTTTGTGTCCACCTGCAAAAGAGAAGTCAGGACTTGAGGCTAAATCAGAAGCAATGTGGCTTTGAGTTGGGGGGATAAAGAGCTTTAAGATTTGTAGGCTGTTTCTGTGTTAGTTTGGGGATCAACTTTTTAACAAGCTGTCAATCCAGATCTGATCAGTATCTTAATGACAAGAACTGCCTTCCTCTCCGCAGTGGATATACAAGACTCAGCTTGATTCTCCTTGAATCCTATCTGGTTGCAAAAGAAAAGCGTAACAGGTTCTCCTCCCCACTCCTAGCCTAAAAGACTGCAGGAAATGTTTAGCGAGCAGAAGAGGCAGAGTGAGAAATACTTACAGGATCATTCTTGCCCAGCTGAATGCGATAGCGAGTAATGAAAGTTGGCTTTCCTGTTACATCAGCCACCATAAGTATTCCATTGAAGCACCAGAAAGCAAGGCTAGGAACCAATGCAGCCCCTGTGGCATGATGAAAGGGCCGAGATGTGTGAATAAATTCAGAGCTATGGTTAAATAGGAAACAAAATACAGTGGCATAGTATCCAGAGGACCTTGCTGGGACCCAGATGTGCCAGGCACATATCCCCTGCCCTGAGAGGCTTTAAAATGGATTATGGGTAGCTTCTGACACCCAGATAAGACCTAGGGAATGGGAAGGAGGTTAGAGTAGACAAGTGTCTTGTAGGTGGATATTTGCCACAACTGAGGCTAAGAAAGGGCTCTTCTGGGAGGCTGGAGGATCTCTGTCATGGGTGGGTTGGATAAGGTCAAGTTGATCCCTTGGACTTCTGAGTGTCCCTACCAGGCCTGTTCACCAGTTGTTAATCACAGGCAGAGAGGAGTTTTACAGGTGCTACAGCAAGAGTAAAATTCACTAATTTTACTTTAATTTTCAGTAATTAGTTCTACTGAGTCAGTTCTCACAGGAGCAAAGAGTGCGTTTTCAAAGGGAAGCCATTTCAGCAGCAGCAAAAAGATCGAATTTTCAATCTGTATATGGGGTCTAATGATGAACCAGTCCAAAGGCAGCACAGTTGCACTACATCAGCTGTGGCTGGCTTTGAAGCCTACATGTGCTTTCTCAGTGGGAGGATTAGTGAGTTTGGGAAGGCATGTCCATGTCCCCTTTTTAGATGTAATACATGGATAGTTCCTCCTACAGCAGAGGGTTGTTAACCTGAGTAACTCACCAAGGAGGAAGATTGTCCACTCCTTTCCCTCAAACAGGTAGTAGAACTTTAGCCATGTTGTTTGCCAGAAATGGCCTGAAGTATCCCAGATATTCTGCACGTACCTGTGGGAATAAGTGTTCTTGGTTGCCCATCTTTTCATCATCCACTTTTTTCCCTCTCCACGGAAAAGTTTCTCCTCAAGCCCCTTTGTTCGAACAATCTTACCAAGAAAGAGAGTTCATGAAGGCAGTGAATATGAGCAGGCCTGTACCAAGGACACAGGCAGTGATCTTTATGGCAGCCCAGAGCTCTTCTTCCTGTAAGCAAGCAACAAGAGTAAGCATGTGCTGCTGTGCCCTACACTAGCATTTTTTGTATTTGAAATGCAGGAGGTCAAGGCAGTCCTGTGATGGCCCATTTTGTTTCACTAACACTCTAAAGAACATAATAATGAAGCTGTTATGAGATATTGTGTGTAATTGAGGAGGGGAGTACACACACACCTATCTGCTATGTCACCTGAAGTGTCATTGACATGGAATTTCTCTGGAATAACCAAAGGAAGAAAAAGGACCGCTGATTTTTTTTTTCCTCCCTGTTTTTATTGGGCACGCTTCTCGGTACCTGGAGGACTATAATATAAGGGGCTTCTGGATAACTCAGAGCAGTAGGCATGGGAGACCTGGGGTAAGGAATGGTGCTCCATCTCAACACTTCCCTCATCCTACCAATATATTCTCCCTCCCAGTATGCGGTATGCTTTCTCCCTGCAGTAGTCAAGCACTGTTGTGCTCAGATGATCTGATTAACAGCTCCAGTTAATCCAGAACCACTCCTTTCAACTTTCTTCTTTGCTTTGAAGACCGATTCTGGAGTCAGGCTCATGTGCCCAGAAGCTTGCCTTTTTTCCCCCCAGTATAACAGAGGTTTAATACAGGATATTACCTTTCCTTGCATAATTCACTTTGCTGTACCTTTAGGCCACCATGGGTACAACTCAGCTCTAGTACTGAGACTACAACTTGTCTAGTAGGTACCATGTGCCATCTGTATAGAACAACTGCACATGAACAAGGAGCTAAAATACTCAACTTTTCAAAAGTATAAAGTTCTCTAAATCCCTGCTCTCAGTCATGGAAATGTTACCTACTAAAGAAATATTCCTGTGTACAGCATAAGGGTACCTGCGGTGTTAGCATGACTTTTATTACAGTAAGGATTTTAGCTACAAAAAGCAACTGCAAGAGAGTCAGAAAATTACCAGTGAGACCTCTTGATTCTGGGAATAACTATATTCAAAAAGCAGTATTCAATACATTTGAGCATTTAAATATTCAAAACCAAGTTGTTTATCAAATATATGACAAACATTTAATTAACTATCTGTCTTTTAGAGTAGCCCAAACTGGAATTGGTTCTGGAGTTCTGAAATCTTAATTTGGGTTTTATTGGGTGTATATGCATTACATTTATCTGCAGGATAAATGATTAAAAAAAAATCAATGCAATTCTAAAATAATATCATATAATAACCAGCTAGTGTCTTGTTCATTAATCCATCCTTCCTGTTTTTTAACTGTGGTGTTGTGCTGCAAAAACAGACTGGAGCAAAAATAGTATCATTCACAGTTGCTGTCCTGCTTGTCTCCTGTCAGAGAGGACAAACAAGAGAGACAGCTCGCTAATAAATGTTGAATGCAGATGTGTTTAGGGTAATGCAATATAGAGGAATCCTCTCTACACAGCTTTCAGTGCCAAGAGCTTCTTTAAGATTCTGTAACAGCTACAGAACATTAAACATCGCCCAGGACTTGTCAGCAATATTTATCTGTCCCAGGACAGAACTTTGCTCATTAGCACTGAAACTGTCCTTGTTAAAACAAACAAATGTTTGCTTCTATCATCTCTTTTTTTAATCAAGTTAGCAACTGGGGAGGAAGTAATTTAAAGGACTCTTGCCCTACAGCTTGATGTTTGTGAACCCTATAGGTTTATATTAGAAGCAATGCAATCAGTTGCCAGCAATATCACTAGGTGTACCAAGCTACAAATGCAAGGCTGCCAAAAGCCATCTATTGCAGCTTCAGACGGCGCATGTTGGATTCTGGGCTGGAGATCTGCTCTCTTAGCAGTTTCATACTTCCAATTGCATCCATGTTATGCCTCATGTATGCTGACATGAGATTCTTAATCTTTAGACTCTGGAACCCTATCTACATATTCTTTAGAAAAAAGGTTACAAAAGCCATAAAAAGCTTAGAGCTTTTTAACAGAATCATACCCTACAAATCCTTGTTTCTCCTGGGATGAAGAAAGAACATACCAAAGAAAAACTCTGATGTCTTACAAGCATCAGAATTTTTAGTCAGACCAAATAGTATTTCAGATTCTTTAGCATCTTCCAGCTGAAGAACTCAAGGAGTTTCAAACGCTATTAACTCCTAATACTCATCAGACACTGTCTTTGTCCTGCTTTCAGATAGGACAGAGAGTACCTAAAGCTCAGCACTTAAGCTATTTCAAAAGCCCTTTGGCTAGAAACTGTGTTGTTTTGAGGCTGTGCTTTTATTGCATGTGATGAAGTGATTACATGAATGAATCCCACACAGTAAAATTACATGAGCTATACATAAGTGGAAGCAGAGAAGTTTAATAGAAAAGATAAAAAAATCTTGTTCATCAAGTCCAAGTGCTAACACCCTGTTTCTCTTCATGCCAACGGCTCCAGCACAATAGTTTCCAAACTCTGATCCATGGATCGCTTGGGATCCTGCCCTTAAAGGGCTTGTACAAGTTGGCAAATTCCTTAAGTGCAGAACAGGGTTGCTGCCTGCAAAGTAAAGAGACTGGGGCACATCAGCTGGGAAGCATACTGTTTAGCAGGACCACTTTGAGAACTGTGACCAGTTAGGTG